>JAFVLL020027776.1:0-37853 GCA_021397915.2 Tor tambroides
TGGCCAGTATTTCTCTCATTCATTCATTTATAAAGCAACTGCACTGTCCAAAAATCATAATCTCTGTCCCTGGTTTAACTGAACCAGATTGAAGCCATCCAGCTCTTAAACTCTTCCAAGAAAGCCAAAAGTGACTAAAAAGCACAATTCTCTCATGATCTCAAAAGGAGATAAATTGTTTATCATATAAAAATAAAGAAAATGGTAGAACATGCTATAATTAAAATAAATAAATAAATAAATATATATATATATATATATATATATATATATAATCAAACTCAGGGGCAGTATATAGGCCTACAAAGAAAACAAATTAGGCCCAACAACAGAACCCTGAGGAACACCACAGGTTAATAGGTGCTGATGGTGAAAAAGTGTCACTAAACTTCACTGAAAAAGATCTGTTCTCAAGATAAGACGCATGCTAAACTACTTCAAAACAGTCCTATGGATCCCAGCTAAATATGATAAACACTTTATAAGGGTCACATGGTCTATTGTATCAAATGCTGCACTCAAGTCCAATAAAATCAGGGCTGTGAAGCTATCCAAATCTCATACTAAGATCATTCACAACTCTTGTTATGCTATATTATCACCAAACCTTGGACTGAATCTTATTAATTTTTTTTTCCTTCTCTTTCAATTAGCACAGGTTTACTTTTGGAACTGATTGATCATAGGTCTCATTGTTCTGAGCTTATGCACCTCAGTTTTTCGGTGAATTTTTCACTCAAATGTGAAAGGTGAAAACTGAGGTGCATGAGCTCAGATCAATGAGGCCTACGATCAATTAGCTACAAAAAGAAATACAAAACCTGTGCTAATTGAAAGAAAACAACTTGGCAGAAAGATTGAAGCCAATATTTGGTGATAACAGCATAACGAGAGATTTACAAGCAATTTTTAAAAGGCTGGTCATTTAGGTAAAGGATTTTCAGCACAGCACAAATACATAAAATAGTAACAGTAAATCAACGTGGTGCACAGTCTTTCCCTCTAAACACAGTCTGAGTTTTTCCTGCTATCTTTCCAGACAGCTTCTTCTGCCTGCAGGATTCTGGCTTTGCTCCGTCTCAGCTAAACCGCTGCCAAAAGCATCCGTTTCCTTTTAGTTATGTCATTATTCGCACGTAAAGGTAAATAATGAAGGTTTTTCTCTGTGGAAGTGCTGCACTCCTCTCGGTTTGTTTACGCGCCGCGACACAGCCGAATGAAACTCGTTTAATTATTAATGTTCCTGAAAAATGAAAGTTCTGGTGACATCGGCCTCATTTCCCAAGCGCCTTGTTAGTTTGGATAATGTTATTAGGTCTTGGCACCACTCTGCATTACATTAAAACAATCTTATGCACACATACTTCAGACCTAAGTGATTTATACTGAGTTTCTAATGCTTGTAGAACCATCATGCTAAGGCTGAAAGATTAAATATGAGAACTAGAGTCAATAACTTGACCATAACTTTTCTATGAATTTATATTTATCTATTAATGTTAATATTTAATAGACAGACGCTTGGAGTGGGTGTAAGTCTCCTGCACATGTAACTTCACACCTTAATTAAGATGTTCAAATGCTGGTTTCTAATGAGGTGGTTTGTTTTCCTCACACTAATGGTGTATCTGTTTATCGCTGTGGAGCTGTAAATGGCTTTTGAATAATACAGTAAATGCAGAAGTTCATGAATGATGGCAGACAAGGTCATAAGAAGGTTTTCTTAATAGTGTTCAATTAACAAGTCTTAAAGGCATCGCTCACCTAAACATGTCAATTCTGTCATCATTTATTCTCCTTCATGTTGTTCTGAACCTGCACGAGTTTCTTTCTTCCTTGATTTTAGTTTGCATTTCAGAGATGCTGTTTTACATACAATGAAAGCGGAGGCTGGTTTTTACTGCCAAGGTCTAAAAAAGGAGGTTTAATAAACTCATCTCAGCAAGTTTTAATTTGCTGAAATGCACATTAAATTTGCGAGCTACTGCGTTGTATGACTTCAAAAGATCTTAAATATACAGCACACAAAATTAGATAAATGGGCTACTTTTATACTTTTATGTTAATTTCTGGGGTGTACCCCCCGCCCCCCCCCCCCAAAAAAAAATGTAGACGTTTTGAGCAACATGACCAAGTAAATCATCACAGAAATAAACAGGGTTTAGGTGAAACAGTCCTTTAAATGAAGAGCAGCATTTCTAATATACTCTCTATTGGAAAACTGTCAACACAACCATGCTCAGCCAAAACCAATTAAATGTAAAAAAGTGAAACTGGAGAACTTTGGGGTCACAAAACACAATTTCATGAACATGAAAACTGCTCAGCAGACAGCTGAGTGTAAAATATTACATAAATGATGCATAATAAATTAGGAAATAACGATATGAAATGCAATTTGAACATTTAGGCTAAGCATTCCAATTCTAAAATTTGGACATGACAGAAAAAAAAAAAAAAAAAAAGGATTTAACCTGCCTATCCAAACAAAACATGAAATATATAGCATACAAAAGCAGGAAAAAAAGGCTATTTTATGTTAATTTCTAGTGTTTTTATTTATTTTTTGGTTTGGAGCAACATGACTATGAGTAAATGATCACAGAAATAAAACAGGTTTAGCTGAAACTGTTCTGTAAATGAAGCACTTTCTATTGGAAAACTGTCAACGCAGCCATGTTCGCCCAAAAGCCATTAAATGTAAAAATAAAGTGAAACTGGAGAACATTGGGGTCATGAAGCACAATTTCATGCACATGAAAACTGCAGCAGAAACTGGGTGTATAACGTACTATACATGCATGACACATACTGAATTACGAAATACAAAATGCAATTTGAAAAGACTAAACATTCTAATTCTATAATGTTCAGAACATCTAATTCTATAATGCTCAGAACAAACCGTGAGACTCTTGAAATGCCAGTTTTTCATGACAACAGAAGCAGCATGAATCTGATGATGGAGATATGCGAGCATTCGTTTCTCACACACATCATGTCAAAGCCTCCAGCTGGCTGTCAGAGTGCTGATGCTGCCCAGCATGCGGTGAGTCATTTATATAAGATAAACACTGATTTGCCCAATCGCAACCTAGTCAAGATGAGTAGTCGTGCAAGCCCGGATAAACCCATGTAACATTAATCACCAGGCAGTTAAAGGAACAGTTTTCCAACCAGAAAAATATCTCTGATACTATCAAACACAACCTTGAAAAATATGCCTGTGGTGACACTTCTGCAAATTGCAAAATGATATTAAGTTGTTTTTTGCACATTTTGTGACACTTTCAAAGTGAAATATCCAGTTAGAGGCACTAAAGGCATGTTCTGGCTTTTTCTGGAAAAATTGTATTACATTACGCAGTTTGTAAATTAAATGTAAGGTTATCGGCTTCATCAGGTTTGAAAATAATGCACCTAAACCAGGTACTAAAGCTAACCAATAAAGCAAACGTCAGTTAAAAATGAAGTAACTATAAGGGTTAGGCCGATAGACGATGCCATCATGTCAGCTGACATCATGATCCTCCAGCCCCCCAAATTAAGTATGCTACGGAACCCCTAAGGGGAATAAAATAGCCTACTAGATGGGAGGATAAAAAAAAAAAAAAAAATTAAATACTTTCTCACAGTAATATCGTTGGGTAATTATACTGTATATAAATTGCGGGCATCAGGGAACCGCTACTAATATGCAGGACGCTCTTATTTTACTTTCACTTTCGAGATTCGTGACAGACTCTATACTACGGAGCAGCAGTACCATACATTTTACAAGATGTTTGTCAATGGTGCTCAGTATCTGCAAATCATTTGCCATTGTTCAGTCATCACTCCTTACTTTGTGTATGTGGTAAGTGAACTTTCATGGACTGTAATGTAACAGGCCGCTAGCAAGCGGCTAACCATGTCCCTTTAGTGGCTCCGTAGAACGCGTTATTTGTTTTCTGATCCGTTTCTGCATACTGATTCACGCTTCGGGCACACCCCTAACCCCGCCCCCCGATGTCATGGTCCATCACGATGTTTCACTGTAGACATCGTCCGCTGCCAATTTGGTAGACATCGCCCAACCCTAGTAACTATGCCATTTTATCTCACTTCTACATGTCTCTGTGTTCTTTTATCGTGACTTGTGTTTCACAGGACTGCACCGGGTGCACTAACGAGCAAGTTTACCACATCAGAAAAGCATAGCCCATAGAGCTAGTTATGTGATGCAAACATCAAAATGTATGCGTTTGCAAATCATGCACTACAGGTCATAGCATAGTATTGTACAAGGAATTGTTAATCGATAATCTGTTTCTGTAAACATTTCTGCAAAAAGGCATTTCATACATACATTGAATTGTATATATATGTACAATGCAATGTATGTATTGCTTCTACAAGCCTTTGAGCTCTTTTATCGTGACCAGTGTTTCACCGGAATTGTACCCGATACTTTGCATCTCAAACGCAATACTGTACCAGGTGCGTTACCAAGCAAGTTTACTACATCAGAAAAGCCATAGATTTGGAGCCAGTTATGTGATGCAAATGTCAAAATGTATTCATTTACAATTCATGCACTGTGCACTACAATTCATGCAAATAAGGCTTAATTAATCAATCTGCTTCTGAAATCATAATTTGTGTGAAATAGAATAAAAGTGGTGTTTTACTGCCTCTAGTGTCCATTTCATACATGCATTGAATTGTATGTACAGGTTTCTAGACTCTTGCAAAAATGTAGGTAGAGTTATGGTTTTCTAATAAACCTATGTTGATCAAACATCAATCTCTACTAACATTACTGACAGAATCTACAGCCATGATTATTATTCAAAACTGCATCTCCTGTTATGAATATGCATGACTTAGTGTGCCTGGCAAATGGATCACTTTAAGTACACATCGGGGTGAGACTGAAATGTGTCTAAAATTCAGATGTGCCCAGCATCAAAAGAGCCTGGACGAGATTCAAGAATTGGGATCTGAGTCTCTTGCGACTCATCCAAACATGACAAGCATCTTCTCACCAGCGACAGAGTCGACAGCGTCACGCCCTCGGTGGTGAAACGAAGCACCTGCTGACACCAGAGCTAATCAAAGCTGATGGGTCGCTCCGAGTGACACAATCATTACACATCTGCCAAATTCATCTATCTATGAGGCTTTGTTATGACAGTATATTTCACAAAATGTAAGCACAAAATATAAGAAGTTACATTAATAACCAATTAAGAAACAGGGATTTATCAGAATAAGAATGATTGGGTGGTGTTGTATACTTTGGGGCCAAAAGTAAAATTAAATATTGTGTATATTATAACACCACCACCACAATAAATAAATAAATTAAACAAATTACTTCATTGAGATGAAATATATATATATATATATATATATATAAAATATGCACACACCTATAGGGACCAAAAGAAAAATTAAATGAAATATTATTTATATAAATAATTTTTTTATTTTAAAACTAACACAGGGAATAAATAAATAACTGAAATATAGATAATTCCAAATATATGAGTGATTCATCTATCATTTGTTTTCTGCATTCTTTAAGATAATCAAAATATGAATTACAATAATAATAAGTAATTAATTAATAAATGAGTTAATAAAATACATTTCTGTAAACGTTAGCAAAAATCAAAAGTAAAGTTAAATAATTAAATAATATTTACATTAATATAACTTTGCCACAGGGAATAAATACATTTAAAAATAAGAAATTACAAATATTAAATAATAAAAAAAAAAAACAGACAAACAAACTGTGGTATGTTGGGACCAAAAATAATTAAATATTGTTGTATGCACCAAGATTAATTGTAAAATGAAACTATATAAATAATAAACAAATATAAACTGTCAGAAACCCATGTATGGTATTTAAAATTTTATTGTGTATACTTAATAAAATTACTTTTATTACTTCAGTCTCTCATTTCCTTCTCCAAATGTCTACAGGAAGGCACAAAACCACCAATAAATAAGTAAAGAAATTTAAAAAATGTGCATTTAGCCCTGCTGGACCTTACTATATCTAAATGGCTGGTATATAGAAAGACACACTAGAAATGAGAGAATGAAGTAATAATCCTTGCACATTTAACACATAGGCCTACATTTTATGTTTCATGAAAGCACTAAACCGGTGTAGGCTGTGCATAAGAGTGAATTCACCACGGTAAAACAACTGTAAAACACGACCTCTTGCTATCACAAAACAGCAACCTATTCAGATCCATCATTTGCAAGTATATTTCACATCTAATGGCGTGTAGGTATGTGACTGCGAGTGTGTATTTGTGTGTGCATTAGCATGTGTATGTGTGTGTCTGTGATTGCAAGGATCAGAGCAGGTTAATCGAATTCTCGTCTGTGCTGTATGATAATGAGCAGAACAGCAGCAACATACACTCATCAGTCCTGGCAGGTGTCACCCGCAATGAATCAAGCCATGAGTCTGTGCGTGTGGGAGAGAGACGGACATACCTGAGTCACACGACTCTCTGAGCTCACAGAAGGACCTGTTCGCTGGTATTACTCAAATGTCACCAGACACCAAACAATTAATCCAAATACACAAATCCCCTGACAGACACATCATAATAAAGCTTCGTATCGCTGCAATGACAGTGATTCCCAGCGTATGAAACACTGTCCGGCACAAGGTAACGCAGCTCAGTGTAATTAACACAATAATATACTGGTGCATTTTAATAGGTAAATATCTCCTTTTGGTAATTACTTGCCATTTATTCCATGCTTATGTAAATCAGCGGGAAATGTTTACAGAGATTCTGCAGGTACTGAGTCGTTTAATCTAAATGCAACTGTTGTGTGTAATTTCTGTGTCACTGACAGCACCAAACAAATGTTAAAAAAAAAATAAAAAAATAAAATTTGCATTTTGGCTCAGGTTCCTGCTTTAATGCGTGTGTTTGTGGGATTTGTTTTTCCACCTGAGACGAAAAGCATTTAAATCATGAAAATAAATTTATTTTCATTTATATGTAGAATAAAGTAAAAATGTAACAATATACATATTAAATATTTAAATGAAAATGTATTATATGTATGATATTAATTATATGACCAGTGCATGTTAATTACTAATTAATATATGATAATTAATATAAATATACGATTTCAAATTTTTCTTTTCATCCCAAAGTATTCAACTTTTTTTTCCCATTTTTTTATGCAAAACCCAAAACCACCAATGAATGAATGAATGAATGAATGGATGAATGAATGAATGGATGGATGGATGAATGAATGATTTAATGCTCCTTTAGCCCTGCTATTATAAATAAATAAATAAATAAATAAAAATAAATAAATATTTAAATTTGCATTTTGGCTCAGGTTCCTCCTTCAATATATGTCTCAAAAGAAATTAAGATGTAAACATTAGCATTGTAATTTTACAGTAAAATAAAATTGTTTATTACTTGATTTTTTTTTTCATTTTGTACTACAGTAGTAGTATTATATACAGTATTTCTTGTTTAATTTTATTTAATAGTAATAATACATTATCTATCGCAGATGCACTTCCCCAAATATAAAAATCACTCTGCTCACTCCAGTATGATTAATTGTTTTCAAATATAGCTATTCTAGTCATCTTGTGAAAATTCCTCTCTTTTCATATTGCAATATATATATCCAATTGCAATATGCAATGTCAGTTTTGTCTAATATCATGCAGCATATTAGACATACTTGCAACTTCATATATAGAGCTGTGCAATAATACACTTTGCAACAATATAAACAATCAAGCAGCTCAACTATACTGTGAGCTGTCAGTTCACTTCGCTCTCCCAGCTGACGCAAACACACAGCGCTCTGTCAAACTTTCTCTGCTGTTTGGGCTGTTTTTCAGCGCATTCAGCTTCTGTTTGGTTTATAGTTGTGATGCACTTTTCGTTTTGTTTTGCCTCTGACAAGGATGAATGAGCAGTCGTATCACTGACGGATTGCTTTCGGCCTGAACAGACGCAGACACACAGACAGAAGTCAGAGCACTGTGTTTCTAAAGCATGTCTGTAACTCAGAGCTGTCAAACACACACTGCACGTCCATGACTGAGATCTGGACTCCATCCAACTGAGAATTTATGGCCAAGCGCTCATGATCTTCATGCAACCTGACTGAGCTGGAGCCGTTTTGCAAAGAAGAACGAGGAAAAACTGCAGTGATGTGGATGTGCAAAGCTGATAGAGACTCAAGGCTGTAAATGCTGCCAAAGTCGATTGTAAAGATATTTTACTGGATAACAAGGTGAATTGCATTTGGGGCTGAATTCATACTGACACAAGTCAAACGCCAGAGCATTTTCTTGCCAATAACAGAGAGATAATGCATGTCAGTACAGGCAATGCATGGGCTGATAAAATGAAAACCTTAAAGGAATAGTTCACCCAAAAATTAAAACTCATCCTCAGGTCATCCAAGATGTAGATGAGTTTGTTTCTTCATCAGGTTTGTAGAAATGTGTCACTGCATCAGTGTCTCAGCAATGGATGCTCTGCAGTGAATGGGTGCCGTCAGAATGAGAGTCCAAACAGCTGATAAAAACACAACAATAATCCACACCACTCCAGTCCATCAGTTAACATCTTCAGAAGACAAAAGCCGAAACAAATCCATCATTAAGATGTTTTTTTAACTTCAAACCAGCTAAAATATGAGTCCACGTTCTATAATAACGCTTCCAACCAGTGAAGAAGTCCATCTCCTGTTGTCTCTCACATCAAAATCTAGCCACATATTTGTTTAGAGCTGTTTTGGCTTGTAAACGCTGCTTGATCTGTGATGTTGTGATGTTTTTATCAGCTGTTTGGACTCTCATTCTGACAGCACCCATTCACTGCAGAGCATCCATTGCTGAGACACTGATGCAATGCTACATTTCTCCAAATCTGATGAAGAAACAAACTCATCTACATCTTGGATGACCCGAGGGAGAGTAATTTCAAGCAAATTTTAATTTTGGGAAGAACTATTCCTAGAAATGCAACATGCTGCAAACTGCTTTGGATTGTAGGGTCTCCAAATGCATAAATATAAAAGAAACATTTTTGCCTTTTAAGAATTAATATAGAAATATTTTTTTCCAGTTGCACTTTTTTGTCACATTTGGCTCATTTCTGAAACAATTTGTTCTCAAACTCTAAGTAAACAAATAAACCAGAAAATGCCATGCAAATTTAAAAATTGCAAATTACTTAAAAAAAAAAATACTCCCACCTGAAATCCATTTATGAATAAATCCAACATTTAAAAGGTCTTTTCTGTCAAGCTTTCAACACAATTTGCTGATGAACAGGAGTGCTGCATTGGGATAGCATTGCCTTGTCTTTGACCCATATACACACAAGCCTATATATATATATATATGTGTGTGTGTGTGTGTGTGTGTCCATCCAACATTAGAAAAATATGTGTATGAATGACTATGAATACTAGTGACATCACAAAGGCTCGTCTATTAACATTCAAATAATGTCACAGCACTGAACTTCTTCTCTCTGCATGCATGCACAAACATGCATCTCCAGCACACAGAGGGCCCTAATTGGTTTATCATTCAAGTATTCTGGCACAGAAGTGGGGCATATCTAAGCTCTCCATGAAATTGAGAATTCACATAATAGGACGCAATCATTACTCATGTGCACGTCTGCGGGTTCAAAGAACAGACAAATATTCTGAGGGTTTTTAAGAGACGCTTCAAAAGGCCGGTCGGTCAGTTCCAAGCCCAGCACTGCAGAAAAACGCTAGCTTTAAAGGTGAACACTGTGAGCTATTAGTTTTAAAGTTAAGCTCTGTCATATGGCATTCAGTGCAGAAAGTTCCTGCTTAACAAAACTGTAAGTCCAGCAAAATTCGTGAGGATAAACCTGAAATAGTTTTGCAGCACACAATCCAGCGGAGCATATCAGGAATACACAAACATCAGCCGAAAGCAGCCTGACCTCACTGTCACCTGTAATGTCCTTTAGGCCAAACACACAGTACAAGACAGACGCTCGTCGCCCTGAGCATGTTCAAAGATTCACAGCAGCAGAATACAGCAGTCAGTCCTGATTTAAAATTCTTCATACGGTTACATTCACACGCAAAGCTGTAAACAAGAGCGACAACCGCAAAGTTACAGGGAGTTTCTGTGGTCTGGACATCAAAATGAATGGCTGGGAGGTCTTAGAAATAATAAAATTAAAATAATTAAGAAATATTATTATATTTAATATATTATATAATATAATATATATAATATATATTATAAAATATTATAAAATTTTATATTTATATTATATACTATATATAGCCTAGCCTTAGAATAAAAATGATTATTCATTTTTAATATAATATAAAATAAATATTACTACTTATTTCAATTTTATTATGTATAACAACATTACAACAACAACTACTACTACTACTACTAATAATAATTAGTAATAATTAAAGAAATAATAATAGTATATTGTTATTTCTTTATATTATTAATTAAAGACTATAATATGACCTACTAAATGTGACCCTGGACCACAAAAACAGTCATAAGGGTCATTTTTTTTGAAATTGAGATTTATGCATCATATGAATAAATAAGCTTACATTGATGTATGGTTTGTTAGGATCGGACAATATTTGGCTGAGATACAACTATTTGAAAATCTGGAATCTGAGGGTGTAAAAAAATCAAAATATTGAGAAAATCACCTTTAAAGTTGTTCAAATGAAGTTCTTAGCAATGCATATTACTAATCAAAAATGAAGTTTTGATATATTTACGGTAGGAAATTTACAAAATATCTCCATGGAACACGATCTTTGGTATATATAAATTTAACAAACAAATATAGATCAAGATATATATATTAAATAAAATAAATATTCGCATTCATATTTAATAAGTTGCATAACATCAATGTGTATTTATTTTATTTAAAAAATATATATAGGCCTAACGTGAAAAATTAAAATTATACCGTGCTGTAGCCTACCGTCGTCGGAAATGACGTGATGGGAACGGACCTAACCAATGTAATTCACCTTGGAGAACCGCATTTTACCACAAACCTCCCATATATTTTGGATTTACACCTGATATATCAGTAAACACGCTCGAGCTTCAGGTTTGTTTACATATAATGCATACTGTACAGTTAGAATAATGATTTTCACTAAATTATGCGAGGTGTTCGCGTTCAAAAGTCAAGTATGCGGTTTAGTTAGGATACGTTTTATTCGTTTGCGCAGTAAGACCAGCGAAGAAGCCCGCGCTTTGATATGATCATGTGACCTGTGCGGATATCCATCCGTTAAGAAACAAATATTGTATTTGTCTCATTCTTTTTCGAAATCCACATAAAATTAGAAAAATAAGTTGTTTTATACGTGTTTTGATCTGAGTAGAAGCAGAAAAAAATAATGTTAGTTATTTAGCATTCTGCACTAAACTCTAGGCTATTTGTGGCTTGTTAAGAGCTAGGTGCAGTTATATGTGTATATAGGTACAAGTGTTTTGTTTTGATTTATTTTAGTGCATTTTGGATCTTCAGGCTTTTACTTTGCACTTATATGGTCATCTGGTGGTTGTACTGGCTCAGGGAATTGGCTGTTGCTAAGATTTTTCTCCAGTGCACTAAAACCTTTGCTCACTAAAATTCCCACCATGCATTGTCTCAATGCTTGCTTGGCAGAAATGTTTTTCTCAGTCTCTCAAGCTGCTAGAAATGGAGGATGGAAGCATATTTCATGATAGCACTGTACTTTTTAACAGATGCATGATCAACTTGGTGTGTAATGCGATTTTTGTTGATAAATACATGGTGTTTTAATGTGAAAACATAATTGTGTAACAGGAAATTGAGTCATCAGTGTCTCAGTGTTTAGTGGATCAGAGGCTTTGATAGTGCATGAATTACATGATGTGTTCATCATATACTGATTCATCAATCATTGAGAACTAATGTGTGGAAAACAGGGATGAAGTGTCAAATTTTTGTGCAGTTTTTGCATTTTCCTCCCTTAATTTGAACAGTGAACATTCTCAGAACTCTGGCTAATGGTCTAGCAAAGTTATGAATAAACATTCTAAATAAACTATATATATATATATATATATATACACATAAAATAATAGTTTATTAAAAATATTTTACAATTATTGAACAAATAAAAATATCATATACTATATTTAAAAAGAGTTAATAAATAGTACAAATATTTTACGTAGACAAACTATTCTGATATAAGATCACAATATATTCAAACTAATTTCTATCTTAAAATTATTCTGAATTCTGCGTTTGCAGTATAATAGGGAGGGGCTTTGTCATAAAGTGTTCTTGAATACACTATATTGCCAAAAGTATTGGGTCGCCCCCTTCTAATGAACAGGTTTGACTACTTTAGTAATTTCTATGAGTATAAATCTTAATGTTAAAGCATAAAATGATATTCTAGGAAATTGTGTGCTTCTTATATTATAGCAACAGTTTGGACAGGACCCTTTTCTATTCTAACATGACAATGCCTCTGTGTATAAGACAAGGTTCAAAAAGAAAATGATTGATTGAGTCAGTGTGGAAGAACTTGACTGGTCTGCATAAAACCAAGTCCTAATCCCAGTTGAACACTGGCTCTGGTGTGACTGTAAATGCAGACCTTGAGCCAAAAACTCATCACCAAACACCAATGACTTGTATAGACACTATAAGGACAAAAGTGTTGGGACACCCCTTCTTTAGAACAGAAAAAGACACTAAAAAAACTGTGGCAACAACGACGGGAACATAATTCATGTATTTAAAAACTGTATTTCCATCTCTGTTGCAACAGTTTTGGACGTGTCTAAAATGACTGTACCCATATGTACAAGTGATTGGTGTTTAGTGATGAGTTTTTGGCTCAAGATCTGCATTTACAGTCACACCAGAGCCAGTGTTCAACTGGGATTGGGACTTGGCTTTCTGCAGACCAGTCAAATTCTTCCACACTGACTCAATCAATCATGTCTTTTTGAACCGAGCCTTATACACAGAGACAATGTCATGTTAGAATAGAAAAGGGTTTTGTCCAAACCATTGCTATAAAATTAGAAGCACACAATTTCCTAGAATATCATTATATGCTTAAACATTAAGATTTGTACTCATAGAAATTACTAAAGTAGTCAAACCTGTTCATTAGAAGGGGGCGACCCAATACTTTTGGCAATATAGTGTATGTTGGTCTGTTATGCTTTTTCTAAAATTTGGTCAATTAGTATATAAATGGCTTCTGAGCTAATAGACATGGAGTAATAGCCACAACATTTGACACCTGATTTCATCTTGATTTCAAATTCGATGGTGAGTGCAAAAATAGCGGTACTTCCAAATCCGCACAGAGTATTAAAATGTTTTATCTGTCAATTCCAGACCAGAGCATTCATTAGCTCATGAATTTGTTCTCTAAAATTCTCCAACATGTTTCTCTGGTGGAAACTGACAGTGGGTTTTCAACTGGAGCGAAACGAGGAAATGGTCTTTTCTCAGGTGCCGGTAGAATCAATCAACTTATCGATCTGGTGCCAGATTTTGGAGAAAAAAGAGAATTCCTGATTTTACCTGCTGTCGGGCACATTAAAGCACATATCTGCCCAACATGACGCCGCACAACGGTTTGAACCTTCGGTTTTGTTGATCTAATTGCTTTTTGTGAGATAAAAGCCTTAAAGCTGTCGCTCTGAGATGGCAAAGCTAATGAAGCTATTGATTGATCTGTCTTGTCACAATCTCAACTGTTCAGTCTCTTCTTTGTCCTTTCCATCTGTGGTTTCTCTCTCTCTCTTTCTCACCAAACGAATTCAGGGCAGTTTAACAGATGCTGAAGTCTCTGTTTGGGCTGAAAGTGTTGAACAGATCTGATTCTGTCTTCAGAATGATATGAGATGAGAGCACAAACGCCGACACAGGGACATAATTACCAGTGTTTTTTTGCCGTGAGCCCTGACTTTCCACGTTGGTGGCGTGTCAATTAAAGAATCATGGTGGAAAGTAATTGCTGTTGGTCTTTCCAAGAATTATAGACCGCCTGGGCTTGTATGATAACTGTATTTCCCATCACTACTGGTAGATATTAAGATTTTTAATGAACTTCTGCTCACCAAAGGCTGCATTTATTTGATTAAAAATACAGTAAAAATTGTGAAATATTATTACAGTTTAAAATAGCTGTTTTCTAAGTGAATATATAGAAAATTGTAATTTATTTCTGTGATCAAATCTGTATTTTCAGCATCATTACTCCAGTCTTCAGTGTCACATGATCTTCAGAAATCATTCTAATATTCAACATTGATAATAATCAAAAATGTTTCTTGAGCAGCCAATCAGCATATTAGAATGATTTCTGAAGATCATGTGACACTAAAGACTGGAGTAATGATGCTGAAAATACAGCTTTGATCACAGAAATAAATTACAATTTTCTATATATTCACTTAGAAAACAGCTATTTTAAATTATAATAATATTTCACAATTTTTACTGTATTTTTTAATCAAATAAATGCAGCCTTGGTGAGCAGAATATATTTCTTTTAAACTGTCTTTTGATCAGTAGTGATGATGAAATGCATAAAAGCATTACTCTTACACACTCTTTATCTTGTATAGTAGTAGCACTAAAGCTTCCTGCATTTGCCTTTTGTCGACAAATATACCAAAATCATCATTAAAAATTCTAAACTTGTAAATGGGATCTTCCCAGGAGGACAGCGTGAGTTATTCATTAGTTTGTCAGGTTTTTATCGTTCATTTATTCAATGGCAGGAGGCAAATCCATCCACAGATCTAATGTTTTGATTGTGTATTTTCTGCTTCCAGTGTGCAGAGACATTGACTCGCCTGAAACGCTTATTGAGTTGTGTTGAATTATTTATCTCTTGACTAATACACACACATTTAACACTGCAAGACACTGTAGATCTTCAGACGTTCACATTAGACTCACTCTATAAGATTCGTGGATGACCTCTTCTGATTAAAGGAACGACTCTTTAACTCAATGGTTTTAAAATGCATGGCTGACAGTATCAATTTTCCTGATTTTAATCAATCTTCATTTTGATGAACCGATATCGATTCTTAAATCCCAAGATCAATCTTTTTAGTCAATGCTGTTGACAAAACTCCACTAAGCATTATTTGTAGTGCGCCTTTCAAACAATAATATTTTGTTTTTTTACTTTTGATATGAAACGCAGTCACAGCTTTCAAATTCATTCAGTTTTATCACAATATCAGATAATATATGTGGTTCTGACGCTCTTTAATGTGGCGTGACGGATCGCTGTAGCCGTGAACCGATCATCTCTTTGTGTTTGCTATAGTATTAGCATGAAATAAACATGAATGAACATCAGGTGGTGTTGAAAGAATCAAAACAACTTACTAAAATTGAATCATGTTTCATGCACTTCATGTAGTGTTTCAAATCCAGAAAGACGTCACTAAAACAACTTTTAAACAATAAAGCACTGCATTTAGCTCAGGAAAGCCATTCAATGACCATAAACTCCTTAGTTAGCTAGTAAAAAAATAACTCTAAAGAGGAGCATTTTTGCTAAATATGCAGCATATTACATACACTGAACAAAAATATAAATGCAACACTTTTGTTTTTGCCCCCATTTTTCATGAGCTGAACTCAAAGATCCAAGACTTTTTCTATGTACACAAAAGGCCTATTTCTCTCAAATATTGTTCACAAATCTGTCTAAATCTGTGTTAGTGAACACTTCTCCTTTGCCGAGATAATCCATCCACCTCACAGGTGTGGCATATCAAGATGCTGATTAGACAGCATGATTATTGCACAGGTGTGCCTTAGGCTGGCCACAATAAAAGGCCACTCTACGAATTGCAATAAAAACATACAACGTACTGTAATTATATAATTAAAAAGTTTATTTTTAAACTGCTAACGTGGAATTGAAATGTTTATATAGCCTACAACTAATTTTTATTTGAGCTGTGAATATTATATCTAAAAATGAATAGCAGTTGAACTGGGAGCTGTTGTTAGTTTTAATCTTTAATAATATAGTACCGACTTGACTGAGTTCCCTGCCTAGTTGATCAGATGAAAGATTTATATTCCTAAAGAAAAACTGACATGCTGTACCATATATAGCCTATATCAAAATGAATCGAACAAAAGAGCTTGTGAATCAGAGTCAAAGAGATGGCAAATGTTATATGTTCTTACTTTTTTATGATTATTTTTTTCTATGTACTAGCAGATCTTGGAATTACTTTGGACTTTGGATGCACAATATATCAATACCATGTTGATTATTGGTCAAAATTAGACATTTTTAAATTTACTGGCATTGGTCAACATTAAATGTTTCATTTTGCATGCTCATTTAAACTATTTTCACATTTGAATTACATTCGCTATCACCTTAAAGTTATTTTTACAGCAAATCTCAAAATTCATATCCATTTTTCATGTTGTACATTATAATGTAGTGATGCCTGAATTCACTTTTTATCATTTAAAATGGCTTTTTAGTGTTTGTAAGAGAAACAGCTAATGTGTATCATTTTTACAAATATATTGCAAGTTACTGAGAACATTATTATTGCTGTGTTTGATTTTGCATAAAACATGTACAAGTTAGAGCATACATGTCTTACCGAGGCGTATCAGATTGTAAATTCACTAAAATAGGTGCCCGGTCCAATTCGGTAGGTGCCAGATTGAGATCCATCTTGTTCTGGCACAAATAAAGCATAAACTGAGAGAACTGGTGAAACACCTGCTGCCTGATTCGTTCTTATAAAGTTCTTGAGGGGTTTTAAGGCCATGTGAAAATCTGCTCATGATTTGCTATTAAGCGCTCCGGTGTTGTGCGTCTCAGAGAACAGAATTCAATTACGCTCGTGTGTTCTCAGGGTCACATCTTCATTCCTCGGCATATCTAAGACTTCCGATGTAATTTGGCAATGAAAGAGGATGAATGTAAAAGTTTAAAGAAACTGTCGTGTGGCCCTGAGAGCTGAAAAGTTCTGCTGTTGCCAAGTTTCTTTGGCACTTAAATCTGTTAATTAAAGCACAGCCAGCCTTGCATATATTTAAAAAAAAGATCAAAATTAATGCTGCATTTCTGAAGTACATTGGTTGTTGCTTTTAACTCTTGACTGCATAGGATAATGGAGTTGCTATATTGTTTGGAGATTTAAAAATGTATTTTTCATTAAACTAGAGGTTCTTCAGATCAATGTTTGGTTTCTGGATTTTTTTTAAAGTTCCAGAATGTAGATATATTTCTGCACTGAAAAAAATAAAGTGATGTAGAAACAATTTTCACTCAGAAATTGCAAGTAATTTTCACAAGTAATCACAAAGAAACCACAAGTAACACTGAATAAAACATGAAATTCTGAAGAAAAATTGAAATAAGATTTCCTGTAACATGGTCCAATAACCTTTGTTTTATTTATTTAAAAATCAGTGTAGGAGTGTATTTCTACACTGAACAAAAAACAGAAAGAAAATTGGTGTAGAAACAATTTTTTTACTCAGAAACTGGTATTAATGTTCACAAATAATTACAAGGAAACCGCAAGTAGCGCATTGAATAATATGTGAAATTTTGAAGTAGAAAAATAAAGCATTTTCTTGTAAAACATACTCCAAAAATCTTTGTTTTATTAAAAATTCATTCATTAATTTTTATTTATTTATTCATTTTAGTTCAGCAGTTGTTGCATGGTATTTTAACAAAAAATCATTTTCATTGTAAGTTTTTTTTTAGATCATTGTTTTGGCTCCTGGGCTTTTTTAAAGCTTCAAAAGTAGATGTATTTCTACACTGAAAAAAATATTGTAAAAACAATTTTCATTTAGAAGCTGGTAGTAAATTTCACAAATAATTACAAAGAAATGGCAAGTAACACACTGAATAAAACAAAGACTGAAATAGTATTTTTCTTTGAAAAAAAAAAAAATTTGATTTATTTGTTTGCTATATGGTTGTTTGGAGATTTTAAAAATTATTTAAGTTTAAGATTTTCAGTTATTTAAGTTTTTCAGATCAATGTTTTAGTTTTTTTAATTCTCAAAAACATAGGTATATTTCTACACTGAAAAAAGACAGAAATTCATAGTAAATACCACAAATAATTACAAAAAAAACCACATCAAGTAATGCACTGAATAAAACATGAAATTAAGTACAAAGGATAAAAAAAAAGTATTTTCTTATGGCATCAGGCAGGTTTCTACTGAAACCTTCTAGGAGTATGTTATGTGTTGTTTAATCGGTCATAAAAGCAGCTTTTGTGTAAAGGAGCGGCGAGTTTGCTTTTTCCTGCAGCGATGTGTGTTTTCTGTATACAGCTGTGTATACCACCTTTCATAAAGGAACATCTCCTCTCCAGCCATTAGCCCTTGAATCATTATGAAACCAGAAACTCATAAAGCCAAATGCATTGTTGCGAAGCAAAAAAAAATCACAAGTCTCGCAAGAATTTTGTGCATGTGTCATATAAGTATGCCATCTTGCACATCCTCAGTAAAGTCTTCAAGAAGACATCAAAGGAGCTGTGAGAGGAAAGCATCTGCGTTTGCTGATACTGAGCACACAACAGTCAGCGATCCCTCTTTATACCTGAGAGAGACAGAGCTCTTCTCTTCCACTTATATCTGCATCCGACAGGAAGACTGATTAGAGACAGGAAACCTCCAGATGTTCTGCTGCATGCTAATGCAGGCAATTTCACTTGCTCTTTTTCTTCCCCTCTACTTTCCTTTGACGCTAGAGCTTGTAATGTCACCTTTCTTGTTATTATCATCATCACTTATTCTGAGACCTCGTGCCGGAGAGTTTATTTCTTTGTTTTTACTGTTCAAAAGGCACTTCATGCCAAATACACTGCATGCTGGTCAGAAGTTTGGAATAATTACAATTTTTTTTTTTTATGTGTTTCTGAAAGAAGTCTCTTCTGCTCACCAAGGCTGCATTTATTTCATCAAATATGCAGTAAAAATTCTGAAAATTTTTACAATTTAAAATAGCTGTTTTCTATGTGAATATCTGTTAAACTCTAATTTATTTCTGTGATCAAAGCTGTATTTTCAGCATCATTGCTCCAGTCTTCAGTGTCACATGATCTTCAGAAATCATGCTAATATGCTGATTTGCTGCTCAAGAAACATTTCTGATTATTATCAATGTTGAAAACAGTTGTGCTGATGCATATTTTTGTGGAAACTGTGATACATTTTTATTTGTTAGGATTCTTTGATGAACAAAGTTCAAAAGAACAGCATTTATTTGTATATATAAATGTCTTTACTGTCACTTCTGATCAACTTAATGCATCCCCCAAATTTATTTTCCTTTTAACATCATTATATATTTTTGTATTAATATATTTTTGTGTGAAAAAGGGCAAATAAATTTAAAGCCAGCATGCAGTTTCTGTTGTACAGAATCCTAAATCCCAAATAAAAACTAATTATTAATTCTTAGATGAATAGAAAGTATAAAAGAAAAATATTTAGTTGAAATAGAAATCTTTTGTAACATTATAAATATTTTACTGTCACTTTTGATCAATTGAATGCATGCTTGATGAATAAAAGTATTAATTTCTTTTAAAAAAATCCCCAAACATATGTAGTCAGATAACTTAATATACTTGATGTTCAAATTAATCATTTAATATGACGAACTCAACATGGCTGAATTGGGTTACACCATTAAAAGTCATTTTTACCAGTCAGATCAGGTAGAAATAACTCTCAATGTCAGCGTTTGCAATGAAGTTACCAATGAAGTCAGTGAAGCACGAGACATTTGTCTCGATGTCACAACAGATTTGAAAGTGAAGCGTCTCTCATGTAGCCGTTGTTCAGGCAATCAGCCTCTAGATTTGGCATGAGGATAAATTTGGTATCCCGCTCTCAGCCGTTATCAGATGCTCTGCAATTGCACCTTGATTGCTTCGCGTAACGCCCGCTGACATCTATTTGCAAGCTCCATCTTTTTTACGAGCCGACCCCTCTGCAATCCCAAATCAAGCAATTTATCTCCGTAAACAAAGGGAGGAAACTCTGGACTGTATTGGATGGAGGCCTAATGGAAATAAATCATATTACTGTGATTCAGGAACACAAATGAATCTGTTCACAGGCATAAAAAGTCATTTTCTATTGAGTAGCACACTGAACATTTCAATTTTTTTTTTTTTTACTGCATTTTTTTATTTTATGGCACGCCAATTTGGAGAAAGGAAGAAAATTAATCAAAACGAGATTTGCATTTTGTAAATGAATAACACTACACAAAAATCATTTTACCAACCAGTATTTTCCAGTAAAAATATTGAAACATCCTTAAAAGAAAATCAATTAATTTGAAGATAATAAACTATTTTTCTTAGCCCACTGTTTTTGATTATTTTAAGAATGAATCTAATGCAATTTAATTGTGTAAGGTTTATTCTTATAGAAGAAAAGCATTCTTATGATTCCTTTAGCATGAATGCTTTATTATAACGCTGGCAACACTAAGATCATGTGTTTGATTCTCTGGGAACAAATGATTAAATGTGACCCTGGACCACAAAACCAGTCTTAAGTGTCAATTTTTGGTAATTGAGATTTATACATCATCTGAAAGCTGATAAGTAATCTTTCCATTGATGTATGGTTTGTTAGGATTGGACAATATTTGGCTGAGATCCAACTATTTGAAAATCTGGAATCTGAGGGTGCAAAAAAATCTAAATACTGAGAAAATCACCTTTAAAGTTGTTCAAATGAAGTTCTTAGCAATGCATATTACTAATCAAAAATGAAGTTTCGATATATTTACGGTAGGAAATTTACTAAATATCTACACAGAACATGATCTTTACTTAATATCCTAATGATTTTTGGCATAAAAGAAAAATGGATAATTTTGACCCATGCAATGTATTTTTGGCTATTTCTACAAATATACCCCAGCAACTTAAGACTGATTTTGTGCGCCAGGGTCATAAATGTAAACCGTAAACGCAGTGGAAGTCACTTTGGATAAATGCATCTGTCAAATGCAGGAATGTCTGTATAAAAAGGCATTTGTCAATGAGAATATATTCTTTCTTTATATAAGAAATATTATCTGAAAAAAGCCTTATCTTACTCTATTTTGCTTCTAAAAAATACTTCTTTGCAGGACGGCAGATTAGATAGCTTCACTTCTACTAGTATCTTTGTGTGGGTGGAGAAGCATTTGCTTTCATTTCTATGGAGTTGGCAGGGATTTGTGGTTTCCAGATCAAGTCAGTTTGTTGGAAATTCACAGCAGACTGCTCAAACATCCCATGACCCGTCAAACGCCGGCAGAACACGTTTAGTCTGTGAAAACAAACACGACGAACACCAGCAGGATCAACACGCTGACCCGACAAAACCCCACAACTGTTTGAAGTTTGCTGCTGTTTGTTGAGAGTGAACACGTCTTTATGTTCCTCACATTGACATTTATTCATTTAGCAGACACGTTTATTCAAAGTGACTTACAGACTATAGGAACATCACAAACAAATTCCTTCAGTAGCTTCCTTAAGAAAGCTTGTTTTCACCACGGGACAAAAGAAAACGTAATTGCGACTTTTTATCTCATAATTCAGTTTTTTTTTTTTCGTAAATCAGAATTGTGAGATGTTTACTTGCAATTCTGAAAAGAAAAGTCTGAATTGTGACGTTAATATATAGCCTATATGTGACCCTGGAGCACAAAAGCAGTCTTAAGTCGCTGGGGTATATTTGTAGCAATAGCCAAAAATACATTGTATGGGTCAAAATTATTGATTTTTCTTTTATGCCAAAAATCATTAGGATATTAAGTAAAGATCATGTTCCATGAATGTTTAGTAAAATTTCCCTGCTGTAAATATATCAAAACTTCATTTTTGATTAGTAATATACATTGCTAAGAACTTCATTTGGACAATTTTTAAAAACAATTTTCTCAGTATTTTAGATTTTTGCACCCTCAGATTCAGATTTTCAAATAGTCGTATCTCAGCCAAATATTGTCCTATCCTAACAAACCATACATCAATGGAAAGATTAATTATTCAGCTTTCAGATGATGTATAGATCTCAATTTTGAAAAATTGACACTTATGACTGGTTTTGTGGTCCAGGATCACATATATATATATATATATATATACAGTGCATTCAGAAAGTATTCAGACCCCCTTCACTTTTTTCAGTTTTGATACTACAATTGTTTATTCATTTTTTTCTCATTAATCTGCACTCCGTACCTCATATTGACAAAGTGAAAACATAATTTTAGAAATGTCTGTAAATTTGTTAAAAAGAAAAAATTAAATATCATTTAGATAAGTATTCAGACCCTTTGCAACAACACTTGAAATTTAGCTCATTTCATGATCACTGCTCGAGATGTTTCTACACCTTGACTAGAGTCTACTGTAGTAAAATAAATTGATTGGACATGATTTGGAAAACCACACACCTCTCTATAAAAGACCTCACAGCTGACAATGCATATCAGAGTGAAAACGAAATACATGAGGTCAAAGGAACTGCCTGCAGAGCTCAGAGACAGGATTGTGTCGAGGAAGGCAACAAAAACATTTCTGTTGCACAGTAGCTTCCATAATTTCAAAGGGAAGAAGTTGCTTTATGGGACTCTTCCAATTGCTGGTTCTGCCCAACCAAACGAGCAACTGATGGATGAGGCCTTGTCTAGACTGGTGACCAAGAAGCTGATGGTCACTCTAGATTTGGGCTCCATGATCATATATGCAGATGGGAGAAACCTACAGAAGGATAAACATCACTGCAACACTCCACCGATCTGGGCTTTATGTCAGTGTGGCCAGACTCAATCCTCTCCTCAGTGAAGACACATGAAAACCCACTTGGAATTTGCAAAAAAGCACCTAAAGGACCCTCAGACTCTGAGAAACAAGATTCTCTGGTCTGATGAACCTCAATTCTACGCATCATGTTTGAAGGAAACCAGCTCTGCTCATCTCCTGCAGAGTACCATCCCAAAAGTAAAGTGTGCTGGTAGCAGCCTCCTGCTGTGGGGCTGTTTTTCAGCAGCAGGGACTGAGGGACTCATCAGAATAGAAGAAAAGCACAATGCACCAAAATATAGAGATAGCCTTAATGAAAACCCAGTCCAGAGCATTCAGAACCTCAGACTGGGCAGAAGATCTTCCAACAGGACAATGACCCTAAACACACAGCAAGAGTGGCTTATAGACAACTCTGTGAATGTCCTTGAGTGGCCCAGCCACAGCCTGGCCTTGAACCCTGTCTCTGGAGAGACCTGAAAATGGCTGTCCACCGACGGTCCCCATCCAACCTGACAGAGCTTGAGAGGATTTGCAAAGAAGAATGGCAGAAAATCCCCCAGTCCAGGTGAGCAAAGCTTGTTGCGTCATACCCAGAAAGACTCGAGGCTGTAATTGCTGCCAAAGGTGCTTCAACTACGTAAGGGTCTGAATACTTATGTAAATGTGATATTTCAGTTTTTTTCTTTTTAATAAATTTAGACATTTCTAAAATTCTGTTTTCACTGTCATTATGAGGTACGGAGTGTAGGTTAATAAGAAAAAAATTAATTTAAAAAATGTAGTATCAAAAAAAAGTGAAGGGGGTCTGAATATTTTCTGAATGCACTGTGTGTGTGTGTGTGTGTGTGTGTGTGTGTGTGTGTATGCAATTGTTAGGAAAAATAAGACTGTAATATAAAAAGTATATTAAAAAAAAATGTAATCTAAAAATATAATTTCGAAATTGTGAGAAAATAAATTTAGGCCTATTTCTCATAATTCCAACTTTGTTTTTTCTCAGAATTGTAAGGTAAAGAAAGTCTGAATTGAAAGAACTGTGAGATATTCACAATTACTTTTTTGTATCATTCTGATGGTGTATCGTTTTTATTTTCTATTGTTCAGTCAGTTTTTCATTCTGTGTATTGTTTTCTTGTTCTATCATTTTATCGCTCAATCTTTCTTTTGTTCTTTATGTCTTTAATCTTGCAGGTCAGAGAAGAAAAGTCAGAAGTGTGAGATATAAACTAGCAAGTGCCGACTGCAAGAAATCAGGATTGTAAAAAAAAGTTTATTAGCAAATTATTGTGAGATATAAACTCAGAATTGCTAAATGTAAACTCAGATTTGTGAGGAAAAAAGTCAATTCTTATTCTTCTAATCTTATAATTCTGACTCTTTTCTCAGAAATGCTTGAGGAAAAAAGTCTGAATTGTGAGATAGAAAGTCACAATTACCTTTTTCATTTGTTTTATTCTGTGGCGGAAACAAGCTTCCATATTGAACAACTTAAGGCTTTTATTTTTTACTTTTAAAAGCATTTAAAAATTGTACTGACCCCTAAACAGTATATATTAAATATAATTTTTAGTTAGCTACGTAACACATCATGTTGTGAGAACATGTTACCTTACAGCAGTGACAGCTGCTGGAGGCAGAGATTAGTGTCTCTACAGATTATAATTAACATCCTGGACAGCTCAAACCACACAGAAGTGTGAGCAGAGATCAGGCATTATACGACTTTGACCACTTAGCTTGCAGGCCTGAAGCCTGACATTTCTGCTCTGGACTCCAAGTTTAAATCTACAAGCAAAGAGCCAATTATCCCAGAGTGTGTGTGTGTGTGTGTGTCTGTGTGAAGTGTGTGTGTGTGTGTCGCTGCTGGTCCGGCTCTGGGCAAACACTTCAGAGTGACAGATGCTTTATAAGGCGTTATCTGCAGCAGCGTTCAGAAACAGAGACTCGGGCCACGTCTTATCACTCCAGCTCGACAGACAGTGTTCCCTACAGCTGTGCACGTGTGTGTGTGTGCGTGTGTGTGCATGCATATGTATGTATGTGCGAGTGTG
Organism: Tor tambroides; assembly: GCA_021397915.2. Lineage (NCBI taxonomy): Eukaryota > Metazoa > Chordata > Actinopteri > Cypriniformes > Cyprinidae > Tor > Tor tambroides. Next base: position 24,973 of record JAFVLL020027776.1, read on the forward strand.
TGTGTGTGCATGCATGCATGTGTGTGTGTGTGTGTGTGTGTGCGTGCATGTGCGTGCGTGCGTGCGTGCGTGCGTGTGTGTGTGTGTGAGTTTATGGAAACCCAACATGTTTGTGCATATGTTTGTGTCAAGGGGGTGTGTTGTGTGTGTGTGTGTGTGTGTGTGTGTGTGTGTCTTTTTTTTTTTGAAAATCTAAATATGCAGAAAGTTTCCTGTAAGTGGTAGGTTTAAGTGTAGGGTTGGTGTAGGGCGATAGAAAAAGTTTGTACAATATAAAAACCATTACGCCTATGGAATAAACCCATAAAACATGGAAACACAATGCATGTGTGTGTGTGTGTGGCTGACCAGATGTGTGTGTGTGTATGACAGTGTAATTGTGTGATTAGATCAGAGTGTTTTTGACGACCTGACTTCAGTGTCTGAACTCACACACAGATTAATTATGTCAGTTCTTAATTAGTGAGATCTGTAATGTTACTGCATACTAATTGCTCATTAATTTGTCCTTCAGAAGTCATTACACAAACTCTCCTACAAAGAGGAAATCTGTGAAATGAACCGTTCATCGATCTATTTATCTCTCTGTCTGTCGTTCTATCATGTTATTGTTGTATCAGTTCATTTTTCTGTTGTTCTCATTGTATCATTCTTTCTATCATTTTGTTGTTTTGTCATGTCTGTCTTATCTATCTATCTATCTATCTATCTATCTAATGTATATCTCTCTCTGTTTTTGTACAGTTTGTCTTTGTCTGGTCTGATGGTCTATGCTGGTTCCTGCTGGTCTCCTGCAGTCGTTGTGCAGCTTTGATACAGTGATTCTCTCGTTCTGTAACTCAGCTTTAACTACTTCATTATCCTGTAGACAGTTTCCTCCCTCCTGAAGGAAATGAGGAAGTAAGCCTTCCCTAAATCAAGCCGGATTGTCAATGGGTTTCCATGGAAATGTCGCGTGTAACAGATAGAAACCCAGAACAGAAGAAGAGCGCTAAGATCTCTGCGGTGTGATTTCAGACGACAGCGCGAACCAGAATGACAAATGAGTCAATCTGTCTGCAGTAACGAGCATATCAGTTTATTGCACGTTTATTTGAAGTGTCTGTAATCGTGTTTATTTGTTCCTCTGTCTCGTCTCCTGAAGGATTTTCTAATTGATGCTGCAGAAATGTTCTGGATCCGGTTTCCCAGCAGTGTGCTTTTAAACTATATCTGCGTTGGCGTTCATTCTGTTAAACTACCTGTGGTTTAATCGCGGCGGGCGGCTTTGCAGGAGCAGATTAATTGGGCGCTGTGTTCATCTGGATGGATTGGTGTTTATGACCTCGGCTCTCCACCTTTGTGCTTGATCAGGGCTTTCATTGAGCGTGTTTTATGTGAGCGTGACAGCAGCTGTACGTATCTGGCGCTTATCTCTTTGCTACAGTGCTCATTTTTGCCAGGATTACATGTTTGGGTTATTGTGTTGCTTCTTGGGAGAAAGAAAAATCATAAATCTCTTTAATACAGGGCTTGACACTCCCAAGAAAAATTTAGGAGTGCATTAAAAAACTTTAGGGGCACAATGAAAATTGATCAAATAATGTCCTTAAGGGATACAAGGAAACATACAAGCAAAATTATGAATAAAATAAAACAATAGAACAATAGAAAGACAGAAAGAATTGTAACATTATAAAGAGCTGTAAAATGATATAAAAAAAAAACAATTGAACATATTATGAAACTATAGAAAGAATGAAAAAAAAGATTAAAGAACTAAAAAAATAGAAAGAATGATATAAAGAACATTAAATGACAGAAAGAACCATAAAACACTTGAAACAATTGTAAAACAATAGAAAGAACCATAAACAATGGAATGATAAAATTAAATGAATAGAATAAATAAAAAGATTTAAGTTAAAACAATAGAAAAAACATTAGAAAAAACGATAAACTGACAAATTTTGATAAAATGATAGAAAGAGGGAACCATAAAATGACTGAAAGAACTGTAAAACACCTAAAAGAATGATAAAATGATAGAAAGAACTGTAAAATGATAGAAAAAAATTGATACAAAAGAAGCATAAAATGATAGAACGACTGATAGAATGATAAAACTAAAAAAAAAATGTAAAAAAAAAACAAAATGATAAAAACATTAGAAAGAACAATAAAAAGAAAGAAAATGATAGAAAGAGCCATCAAATGACAGAAATAACAGAAAAACACTTAAAAAAACAAAACAATGGAAAGTACTGTAAAATGCTGGAAAGCACAATAGAAAGAACCAAAGAACAATAGAAAGCGTAAGGCTCCTCCCGCTAGTCCAAATAGCGGAATCCAGCGGCCTGGTCGAAGGCTGTCTGCGTGTATGTCTTATACGGCGCTTCTGTATGAAATTATCTTAAATCATTAAAATTTTGGTTTCCAATCAAAATCTGACTCCATGAATAATTTAATCTGACTCCAATTGTAGATGATTCTTTAATTTTCCATTTGTGTTCCTTAGTTTAAAACTGATCATAGCTATCAGTTGTGTAATAATTTGGATATTTGAATATTCTAGAAATCCCATACTTTCAATTCTCATTCATTAGGGACCAGGTATCGCACAGGAATTAACACTTCGGCCGATAGTGCATCCACGGACACAAACTCGCCAGTTCTGAACATACTCAGAGGGTGCAGAGCGGTTATAATACCTTTAAGTGAGCTTATGCATACTCATAACAAAAAGTGTATTTTTTCCTATAAACATGAGAGCTACACCGTGTTAAGCCAGTGACAGTCAGAAATCGGAAGCCCCTAATGATGCCCCCCATAGTTCATCAGTCAGTGCTTCGGTGTGTCCTGAACGCATATTTGCGGAAATACCACTACACAATAATCTACTTGAAAAAATGATTTCTAGAAAATCCAGAATAAATCAAAATTAACATTTATTCTTGCCAGGCATAATCAAACAATAAGAAGAACAATACAGAATAAATTCAGTCAATCCAAAATGAGAATACACGAATTACAGGAAATACATCATAATTTGGTTACACAACTGATCAACATGAAACACAAACCTAGAATACTAAAATAATTTCAAAGAGTCAGCATACCTGGCAAATAGAGAAACACACGGTAATCGTGCGGAAGTTCTGCTTACAGATGCTTCCTTGAATGTTTCGCCAATCCTCTTTAAATACTCAAATCAAAACAAAAACAATCATAAATTTAGCATAATAAAAGCTTCACAGGACCTTTTGCTGGGACATGAAATGACCTGAAAACTATATCCAACCTGGGGTAGAAAAATAACATCTGGCAAAGACCTTATCAGGGGCACAACCCATACCAGAAGAACAGAATTTTTCTCAGATTTGAGATCTTTATTTTTGGTCTGTTCTACTGATATGGGATTGAGATCATATTTCCAATCGCACCGAGACTGTAAAATTGATACCAAACGTGAAAAGTTCACGATCATGAATTCTGAAGATATAGTAAATGTTTCATGTAAGTATAGTAACTTGAGTTCTTGACACTTCTCTGTCAACTTTCGGTGACCTGGACCATGTGCCCAGGGGGAAAGTTGGTTGAAGGGACAGATGAGCAAATGGTCTTTCTCCCAGATCTTCCTGTCAGATTAGAGAGTTTATTGTTTTGTTGCATGATATTTTGGGTTGCGAGAGTTCCTGAGTGTTTGGCTTCACGAGGAGGTCAAAGCTCCCCTACAAAAGATTGATCAAATGATAAAAAAAACAGTAGAAAGAACATTAGAAAGAATGATAAAATTATATAAAGAACGATAAACCGATCGTTTCTTAGTACAGAAATGTATTGAGTTATTGTTGATTTGTAAACTCTGCTTTGCTTTCAGTGCTATTTAAGGCACAGATCATGTTTATTCTTGCATCATTAATGTAATAAGGTTTGTAATTAATCTTGTGTAGTTTTGTTGGTTTTTGAGGATTAGAGCTTCATAGTCTGTCCATGTTGGATAATTTGTCTGACGTGGCTTCTACCAAAAGACAGTTGAATTTGCATCAAAATAAAGTGTTTAAGCTATAAATATAATATGCTTTTGGATACCGTGTTTTCCTTTAGGTTGTGACTTGTTTTAAGCTGGTTCTGGTGAAACTGTTTCATCTTTTCTGTGATCAACATCGGCTCACAAAAACACAGAAAACTTACATTTAAAATCACTGACAAGCCATTTCAAATCTAGTTACCTGTGTATTTGTTGTAAAAGCTACGAAATAGGATGCTGGAAGCTGTTTCTAAACAGCTGCTTCATGGCGTCAAAGCTTTGTTGAAATCTGAGTGTAGACCATTGTTGCTGTCACACAAAACAGCTAGTTGTCTGTAATTTCATCTATTGCTTTAATTGAAGATCTTTCCCAGTCAACCGCTGCGTCTCCTGCTAAGATGAAAGACAGAGAGGATTGTTGTGGTTCAGTTCGCAAGGGGTGAAGGATGTCAAAACGTTTGGGTTTGTAATTTGGTGATGAGTTTGTTTCCTCGTCAGATTTGGAGAAATGTAGCATCGCATCACTTGCTTACCAATGGATGTGAATGGGTGCCGTCAGAATGAGAGTCCAAACAGCTGATGAAAACATCACAATAATAATAATAATAATAATAATAATAATAACACGCAGTTTTTATCTTCTGAAGATGTTAGCTGATGGACTGGAGAGGTGTGGATTATTGTGATGTTTTTATCAGCTGTTCTGACTCTCATTCTGACGGCACCCATTCACATCCATTGGTAAGCAAGTGATGCGATGCTACATTTCTCCAAATCTGATGAAGAAACATATTCATCTAAACTTTGGATGGCCTGATGGTGTGCACATTTTTTATTTTTTTATTTTATTATGTCCATTTTTCAAAGTTGTAAATAAAGATTATTGAAGTACGTTTTACAAGAAAATAATTACACGTCTTTCTGCTTCAAAATTTCACAATTCAACGTGTTACTTGCCATTTCTTTAATTATTTGTGATTTATACTACCACAAGTTTCATTCAAAGTACAACACTTTTTTTTTCACTGCAGTTTTGCAATTAAAGATTGATTCAATTTTGTTTTACTCTGACAAAATCATTCCTTGATTCCCAGAAGCTTACAAAATGCTTACAAACTTCAATACAAATTTCTGCTTTTGTTGCAAAGTGCATGACCTCCATTACTTCCGTTGTAAGTTACTGTAAATGCGGTGTGTTTTTGTTTCTTCTGAGTGACGGGTCTAAATGATTTCCTGTGGTAAGTGACATTATGTCAGCAGTGCTGTTTATAGAGCTTACACTGAACCCAGAGCAATCCTTCAGCAAACACCTGCTGTTCCTGCGCTTCTGTTTTAGCAGCGATTGTGGAGGATTCAGCTTTAATGACGGGCATCGAGTCGATCGGCGGAGAACGCTCAACTCGAATGACTTATGATTACTTTGAAGTTTCTTGGTGAAGAGGAAAAAACATGAAATATTAAAAGATGGTCAGAAAACGTCTTTGTTGTAAAAGCATAAACTAAATATTAATCAAATCTGCACTGTAAAAAATGACTGTGATTTTTAACGGTAAAAAACTGTGAAAGTGCTGCACTAAAAACCTGTTAAATGGTTAACGGTAAGTTCCTGTAAAATTTACAGGGAAAAACCGTCAACTGACATTCCCAGAATTCCCTGCGTTGCATTTCAAATTGTGTTTGAATTTGATGTTTTTTTTCTTTGAAATAACTATGTTTCTTCTTATTTTTTTCTAATCAGTTATGTTTATTATGGTTGTATGTTACATCTAATGTTGTTAAATTAATGTTTATTCCATATTTCAGTTTAATGAGTGTCACCATGATGGTGTTTAGTGCATCTTCTACATATGTTATTATTTAAAAGCTGCTTGTGATGGGCTTTGGTTCATCATGTGACTTCCTCATCACCATCTGCTTTTGGTGGTTATCAGTGTATTCAGTACTTCAATAGGTTGGTATATTAACATTATATCAGTTAATGAAATTACGGTATTTACCTGTAAATTTAAGTTAAAACTGTAAAACCTAAAATGTTGTTACCGTATTTTTTACGGTAGAATTCCGGCAACCACAGCTGTCTTTTTTTTTACAGTGTGACATTTTAGCTTCCTTGACACACAAATCAACAGAGAACTGTATTTTTACAGTATCCTCAAAGGTCCTGATGATAAAAGTTCCTTTCTCTGTTTCTCTGTATAATCTGATAATTCATCACACGGGTTTATACTGCATTTCTGAACGGGCCGTGAGAGCAGTGATGAGATGTCTGTGAGGAATCAATCGAGTGATTTAATTTGAGTTTAAAGCAGTTACGGCCGTCTGCCAGCAGACCTGAGGTGAAGCTGAGATTTACTGGCCAGAAAACTGTGAATTCAGCAGCGTGTTGCACATCGGTCCACAACGGGACTCGCTTTGGCTTTTCTGCCAACGCTGAAGCAAGGAGACTCACCAACATCTCATGATTATGTGCTGTATATATTCTTCATATTATGTCGATTTCATAGGTTTTCATGTAAAACTCTTACTTCTGCTGCAAATGTCCTGTGTGCATGAAAACGTTGACCTTCTGCGTTTGCATTAATGTGAAGTATACATCACAGCAAACTGCGCGAGATACTATTTCCCACAATGCAGTGCACTCATGACCTTCTGTTACTGCTGTGATCAATGATAGCAGTCGTAATTATTAACTTCTCTTTTTTTGAGTCGATATTTAATCAGACTGGCAAATGTTCATTTTGCAGGTAATCTTATTTAAAATGCTAAATAGCCTATTTTATTTCCTAGATCAGGGTTTTCCAAACTGGGGTTTGTGAGCTGATAATTACTGTATATTTAACTAATAAATTCATTACATTTACAAAATGTAAAATTAAAACAAAGAATTGTAAAATAAAGTAACTAAAATTAAATGTTTTCATTCATTCATTATATTTATATTTATTTCTAAATTATATATTTATAAAATAATATTTTTGTATATTTTTATTATTGTGATGTGTATATTGTATTGTATATTATATTATATGCGTATATCTTTTAAAGGTATAATAAATCTATGCATAAAATAAAAAACAGTTCATGCTAAAATCTCTAAATAGAAAAAAATATAGAAATGTATATGAAGTAAATCATATATATATATATATATATATATATATATATATATATATATTGTGGCGGGAGGAGCAAACGACAGACACAGTGGGTGTGGCGTCAGGCCTCGGAGAGGCTTTTATTCAACAGAAATTTAAAATAAAGTGTCCAGGGGAAAATAAAGTGTCCAAATAAACGGGGAATCTGGTGTCCTCGTCGTGTCGCGCGGATGTGAGGGAAGGCAGTGTTCAGGAAGGAAGGGTCCAGGGAAGGGGCGGAGTCCGGTGGCCGCACGCGCTCCCCTCCTGGTCCGGGGCGCGAGGGGCGGCGGCTTCTGCTCGCGGCTTCATCCTCGGCTGGCCGCGGCACATCTGGGGGGACTCCACGGCCCGGCATCCTGGCCCGACGGCCGTGTCACGGGTGCAGCGTCATCCAGACTACGGGTCCGGCGGCTCGCGTCTCTGGCGGCGGCGGGGAATCCCTCAACGCACCCTTCCTGGACCCACGAGGACACCAGCGTGCATGCACGGGGGAAAGAGACCGGTCTCCCGAGGAGAGGCGCTCCCGGCTTATAACAGCGGCGGTGATGAGGCTCCATTCACATCAGGTGCGCCTCATCACACGCCGCCAGACCGGGCTTGTTTCCGCGCCTCTCCTCTCTCACACGCCCACTCCCGTCGGGAGCCTGGTGAAGGGCGGCGAATAAGGGACGGGGTGGTGATGACATGAAAGGGGGGAGGCAGCCAACTCGTCACATTCCCCCCCCCAAGCGACATCCCCGTCATAAGATCGCCGCCCACGCAGGAGTGCTACCATCCTCAACCAGGCTCCAACGGTCGGAGTGGGCGGGGCAGGGATTCCTCTCCGGGCAACGCTCCCTCTCGCACCGCGCCGGAACCGGGACAGAGAAACCGGGTATTAGTCGACGGCCTCAACCAACCACAGGGTAAATGACAATTAACAGAAAGTCACTTACCCCTTTAGTGGCTGGGAGGCCGTCTCCGTCGTTCCTCCGTCCCGGTGCAGATTTCCGCAGATTGCGAGCGAGAGGGGATGACGTCATCAGGTGTTGCCCACTGCGCTGTCTAGGCTCCGCCTGCCCGCATTCTCCACCACTGTGGCGGGAGGAGCAAACGACAGACACAGTGGGTGTGGCGTCAGGCCTCGGAGAGGCTTTTATTCAACAGAAATTTAAAATAAAGTGTCCAGGGGAAAATAAAGTGTCCAAATAAACGGGGAATCTGGTGTCCTCGTCGTGACGCGCGGATGTGAGGGAAGGCAGTGTTCAGGAAGGAAGGGTCCAGGGAAGGGGCGGAGTCCGGTGGCCGCACGCGCTCCCCTCCTGGTCCGGGGCGCGAGGGGCGGCGGCTTCTGCTCGCGGCTTCATCCTCGGCTGGCCGCGGCACATCTGGGGGGACTCCACGGCCCGGCATCCTGGCCCGACGGCCGTGTCACGGGTGCAGCGTCATCCAGACTACGGGTCCGGCGGCTCGCGTCTCTGGCGGCGGCGGGGAATCCCTCAACGCACCCTTCCTGGACCCACGAGGACACCAGCGTGCATGCACGGGGGAAAGAGACCGGTCTCCCGAGGAGAGGCGCTCCCGGCTTATAACAGCGGCGGTGATGAGGCTCCATTCACATCAGGTGCGCCTCATCACACGCCGCCAGACCGGGCTAGTTTCCGCGCCTCTCCTCTCACACGCCCACTCCCGTCGGGAGCCTGGTGAAGGGCGGCGAATAAGGGACGGGGTGGTGATGACATGAAAGGGGGGAGGCAGCCAACTCGTCACAATATATATATATATATATATATGTAAACAATTAAACCTACATATAATTACCTCTGCTATTTATCTATATATATATATATATATATATACACACAATTATAAATAATTTAAAGTTCTCTATTTGTTTCACTTAATATTTGCACATTTCTTAATATTTAAAGCATCTTTAAAGCATCTTTCTTTTTACTGTAAAATAAATGTATGCTTAAAATAAAAACAAGAAATGTATATAATCAAAAGGTTTGAATTATTAAGATTAGGTAATGTTTTTGAAAGAAGTCTCTTATTACAATACAATTAACAAGAACTGTTTTCTATTTTAATATATTTTAAAATGTAAAAACTGTTGTCAGTATTGATAATACAAAGATTCAGTAATAATATTTGTGCACCATTAATAATTTATAATGATTATTAGAATATTAGAATGATTTCTGAAGGATCATGTGACACTTTTAAAATACTGAAATAGAAATACGTTCTTTTAAATTCTGATAATATTTCACAATATTACTGTTTTTACTGTATTTTAATCAAATAAGTGCAGCCTTGCTAAGCAGAAGAGGTGTCTTTCAAAAAAAAATCAATAAATCTTAATTATTCTTTCTCTCACATGCAACGTAATGAGGCCATGATGAACTTTTTGTGCAATATTGGGAATAATATATTTTCAAAAATCAGAGCGGACATGTGCTTTACACACTAATAAACCCTCTAACAAACTAAATTTCCATCTGCCAGCGTCACAGAAAATGCAAAGTGCTGTGAGTTCCAGCACAACACGCTCCGCAGGTTCAGAGAGACACAAACATCTTCAGCGATCTGACACACATTAGTTATGCAGCGTCCTTCCACCCACTGCTTTACGCTCAGACAGACACACACACATGCACACACACACACGCACACACTCACTCACACTCGCTGGAGGGCGTCATGTCCACGTCTCACTCCAGCAAACAGCGTGAACAACACGAGCGTCACACACACATTCATCCAGGAGGAGTTTGGACAGACTCTGAGTGTATAAATGTGCAGCACTTCATCGGTCAGTGAGCAGTGAAATCCAGCAGCATCGCTTTACTTTCACTTTACTGACTTCATGCATTCATTCTGTGTCGAAAGAAGTTGCAGACTTCATGCACAGACTTTCATGCACGGACTTGTGATTTTCACCACAGTCACCTGCCTATAACATCCTTACCTGTGGTGAAATCACTGGAGAAGCTTGTGTTAAAGCAAAAGTTGTGTAAAATATATTGAGACTTGTTTTTATATTTTGAGATTATCTAGATTATATTTTGAGATTGTATCTTAAATTGTATCTGTATCTATAAAATGTATCTTAAAGTGTTTGCCAAATAGTTTTTTTTTTGTGTGTGTTTGAAGTGTAGGTTTAAAGAAGTTTATACCTTGAAAACATAAAAAATGCTTTAAAAATTGTGTGAAATCAGTTGATTTGTTTATAATACAATAATTAATTAACTAAATAATTGATTAATTCAATTAATGAATTATATATTTATTTCTATATATAGAAATAGTTTTTAATTTCATTGGCAAATAGGTTATCTTGTTTTATTTTAAGCAGATTTATTATACCTCAAAAAGATATAGATGCTTTAAAAATTATGAAAACATTAAGTGAAACAAATTTAGATTTCCAATATAATTCTAGAGAATTTTTTAGATATTAATGAAATATTTTATATGAATTAATATCATTTTATATTTAGAGATTACATCCTGATTTTTGTGTGTGTGTGTGTATTTAATTGGCACATTGATTTTCTTGTTTTATTTTAAGCATATATTTATTATACCTTTAAAAAGATACAGATGTTTTAGAAATGCTTTTAAAAAAGCATAAGCAAAAATATCTATTTTTTTAATATAATATGTGACCCTGGACCACAAAACCAGTCTTAAGTGTCAATTTTTCCAAATTGAGATTTCTACATCATCTGAAAGCTGAATAAATAAGCTTTCCATTGATGTATGGTTTGTTAGGATCGGACGATATTTGGCTGAGATACAACTATTTGAAAATCTGGAATCTGAGGGTGCAAAAAAATCAAAATATTGAGAAAATCACCTTTAAAGTTGTTCAAATGAAGTTCTTAGCAATGCATATTACTAATCAAAAATGAAGTTTTGATATGTTTACGGTAAGAAATTTACAAAATATCTTCATGGCACATGATCTTTACTTAATATCCTGATGATTTTTGGCAAAAGAAAAAGCAATAATTTTGACCCATACAATGTATTTTTGGCTATTGCTTCAAATATACCCCAGCGACTTAAGACTGCTTTTGTGCTCCAGGGTCACATATATAATGTAATAATATATTTTATAGAGTGAGCGAGAGGCTATATCTTGATTTAATTTCATTTCGATATTTGACTTTCTCGCCAATTGTCAAATAGTTTTGCTTGTTTTATTTTAAGCACAAATTTATAGAGCTTTATACCTTTAATCTGAAGCAACAGGTCATTTTATGCAATTTTGCTTCCGAATTTAATTCTTCTAAATCTTTTTTATTTCTTGCAATGACATTTTTTATTTATTTTTTTATTTTTTTATTTTTTTTGCATTGTGCAGTCAGTTGAGCATATGAGAGCGTCAGCTGTGTTGCTGGAGGTGATGAGTTCAGACAGCAGCATATGGATGTGTTTATGTGGATGTATGCAGATGATGCTGGTACCTGGTGTGAAATGGTTCAGAAGCAGATTGACTTTAGACTGCTGACATGCATAATATCAAACAAGAAGAGCTCAGCATCTCTGTCTCTCATTCTGGACAGCTTGTGTAGACAGAAAAGTTTCACTGGAGTTTAGCAGCAGGGTGAAGACGAGCCTCGCATTTCAGTCACATCTGGACTGGAAAAATCAAAATCCTGCAGCCACATATTTGTTTAGAGCTGTTTTGGCTTGTAAATGGTGCTTGATCTGTGCAGATTTCTCTCCTGATTCACTGGAGGAAGTGTTATTATGGATTATGGACTCATATTTTAGTTAAAAACGTCTTGATGATGGATTAGTTTCAGCTTTTGTCTTCTCCAGATGTTAACTGATGGACTGGAGTGGTGTGGATTATTGTGGTGTTTTTATCAGCTGTTTGGACTCTCATTCTGACGGCACCCATTCACTGCAGAGCATCCATTGCTGAGACACTGATGCAGAGACACATTTCTCCAAACCTGATGAAGAAACAAACTCATCTACATCTCGGATGACCTGAAAGTGGGGACATTTTCATATAATTTTCATTTTTGTGTGAACTATTCCTTTAATGTAATGAACTTTAAAGTTTTAAATCCTAGTGCGGAGTGATTCCGAATTAAATAACCTCAGATATTAGAAAGGTTTAGGAAACGTGTGAACAATGTTATTTTCATTACTTTATCAGACTTGCTTCAAAGCAGTGGCATTTTCTCAACAGCAGCATTTTAAAAAAAGCTCAAGGTCGATTGACTCATTGCTTTAATTGCTGGTTTGTTTTAAAACTTCACATTTCAAGGTCTCCTGCCTCATTGCTGTATGTCCCTAACAACTTTAAAAGGAAACCTACACCCTTAAATCTCCCATTAATTCATGTTTTAGGCCTTTATAAGATGAGTGAAAGTGTGCTCATTAGACGTTTTAACCCTATAAATTCATATTAAATATGAAAATTAAGCCATGCATGATCAACATGATCAAAACTTCACTTAAAAAAACAATCTACGCCATGTCTTCTGTCGTCTGATTGATAGTTTGGCATTTTTTATCAAGTAAAAGCTGTGTTAGTGTAATTGCTTGCACGTGTCTTTTTTTCTGTCAAATCTTGACTGGTTTTTCTCAAGTAAGTGTCAGAATAACTGCAGTCATATTTCCAGATGAACACTTACTGAAGCAGCTCAGCTTTACTTGATTCTCCATCAATCATTTTTTAGTCTCAAATCTGATCATCAGGATCTTTTGAGGAGCGTTTGTTTCCAGAA
>JAFVLL020027777.1:0-2500 GCA_021397915.2 Tor tambroides
TTTATTTATTTATTTATAAATTTTATTTATTTTTCAATTTTATTTTCACCTACTTTATATATACATTGGCAAGAATAGAAAAACACTTAATTTCCCAAAATACAATTATCTGAACTTGCCACTATCTGAATTGTGATTCAGTGAATTCCACTTCCTCTCATTCCAATTCAACTTCCTGTTCACGCTCATAATTCTTAAATTCTGAATTTTGCACAATCCTGGCCTGCATCCAAGTGTGCATACTATCCATCCTAAATTCTATGTGATATTAGTAATTTTAAACATTATTTAGGGCAGATAGGATGGATAGTATACAGGGCTGGTAAAAACTCCTAAAGTGGCCATAGGTTTGACTGGTTTCCCTGAGCGGTCACCCCTGCTGGTAGATTCTGTAACTACACGTTTTTCTACATTTTTTTCTCCAGTTGACAGCCAATACAATTTTTGTAAGCTAAAGTTTCATTATATTCTAGTAAATGTTTTTAAAAAGTATATATGGATTTTTCCATGTTTGCTGTCTTTGGTATTAAAGCAGCAGATATTTGTTATAAAAGAGTGATTAGTCACATGACACCTGCAGCTCAACTGATTGGCTCACAAACCTGTCTGCAGATCTCAGTGCAGCTGAGCCAAGATGGCAGCATTCAGATTGTGTTCTTCACTCCTGGGCCACCAGTACAGAAACTGCCATCAAGATGAATGGGAATGTTAACGGATGGCTTTCTAAGGGTATTACAGAGCCCCTTGATAACATTGTCATCTTGAAAAGTTCATGCTGCTTGTTTCTGGCTGCATTTGTAAGTTCACTCACAGTATTTGTGTTTATGGGTGGATTAATAAACTAAAATTCTGAAGTAGGATCAAGTACCCCTGATTTCAGTGCATACTGTTACATCCATTTATATTTCTAGTTCAATAGCAGGACATCTACAAGTCCTTCTGCATTTCCTCTGAGGGCTTCGGTACCAGGATTGTCTGCTTTACAAAGCCTGAATTGTGATGCATTTACATTTACCCTATAGTTCAGAGGCAAAGTACTCGTGATAGGTTTTATTTAAAATATACTCATCAAAGAAGCTTTTACTGGTGCTTTGCTTAAAGCATGTGAACTCAGTCCCATGACTGACTCTACGTATATCTGAAGTCTTTATAGGTCATTGTGAGATTTTCTGATGTAGCTAATTGAAAAAAGTTGATAAAATGTTGACTTCAGACTTCAGACTGAAGTTACAGTTTGGCTTACCTATAAACAGGGCAACGTGCTGAAAAAGTCAACAGATATACAGTATGATGATATCTGGTTTAAGCATTAATGGAAATGCATGATTTATGTGCTTAATCTATGTTTTCTGGTTGCAAAGCAGTTTAACTAGCCTGACTACGTCAGACTTCGTACTTCCGCTCAGTTTTTAGCGAAAGTAGCAGAGTTTGGTATTACCAGCTACAGTTTAACATCCTTAATATAAAACCCATACACATACATTGGTGGGTAAACATGGTACATACAGTATATCTGATATATATGATACAGATATATATTTTACCAGCCTTTCTGTAGACGTTACACCAAAAAGTCTGTAAAAATGATGATTTAAACAGATTTACAATTCAAATAACACATGTTTTAATAGAGGAGGTAGGTTTTTTTTTTTCTTTTTTGAGGTGGTATTAATTTTAATGAAGCATTTGCTAGAATGAACAGGATGAAAATGGAAAATTTTAATTTTCAGTTAAAAAAATAGAATAAAAATGAACAAAAACTATGGAATTATTTAAATAAAAATGAATCAAAGCTATGTAGAAATATTTGTAAAAATTAATATAAATGACAAAAGCATTAAACAAAATTACTAAAACTTTAAAATCAAACTGAAACTGAAAATACAAAAACAACTAATATAAAATATGAATTTAAAATATATATGAAATAGAATGAAAATAGAAAATTAGAATTTTAGAAAATAGAGTAAAAAGGAACTAAAAAATGCAAATAGAATAATTCAGTAATTTAATAAAATGTATCATTATAAATTTTTACTTGTGTAATTTGTTACTGTGTAATATGTATATATACTGTATATATATATATACTTTAAAAAGGTAGGTTCGTCAAGACAAATAATAAACAAACTGTAACAAGAGTTATTGTAAATGCTTTTGTAAAATTATTAGCTTTATTATCTTTTTTAATGCCAGGTGCTTGTTGATTAAGCCTTACTTGTGTTGAATCTGGAATATTCTTGTAAATTCCTCTAAACTAATTTAAAATCTATGTTTCCAAGGAAAGTTATATCTCTTATATATACTTCATGCAGTGAAGTAGAAGACTGGAGTGTGGTGTGTACCAGTGATGAAGGCCTCCAGCATGAGTCCCAGCAGCATCTGCAGGGCGAGCAGTGCTATGGCGGTCGGACAGTCAGCGTTGGGGTACATGGTGCCGTATCCGATGGTCAGCTGCGTCTCGAGGGCGAAAGAGAAGGCGGCGGTGAAGCCTGTCACG
>JAFVLL020027777.1:7500-52395 GCA_021397915.2 Tor tambroides
TATTCTTTGATTTCTTTTTCCCCTTTCATCAGTCATATCTTTGATTGACATCTTGCAATTATTAAGCTACCTCAATGACACATGAGAAACAATAGCAAAACAATGAGTAGCTGATTCCTGGATATAAGATTAACCTGGACCTTTGTGTGTGTGTGTGTGTGTGTGTGTGTGTGTGTGTGTGTGAGTGAGAGAGAGAGAGAATTTGAGATGGTGCTGTCAGTTACTGTATCTGAACTTTAGCACATGTCGTGCATGGTTTACTTGTGTGAACTTCAAGCTGAATTAGAATGGAAAAAACGTGTCTTGTTTCGGTGACTTTAGTTACGAGTTTAACCAGAGATTTGGTCTGATTAAAACTGAGTGACTCTCCACTGCACACAGTTCAATGTGTCAGAGTGCAAATGAGTCTGGTGTGCTCATGGGTAAATGATTATTTCAAGTGTGTGTGTGTGTGATGAGAGTCAAGAACGAGGGAGAAGAGAATAGAGGGAGATATGGATGTTTGAAAGACAGTTACTTTAAAATATACCTTGGAAATACCAAAAAAAAAAAAAAAAAAAAAAATTTATTTATTTTATTTATTTATTTATTTATTTATTTATTTTTGTGTCCTTGCCACATTTTTGTGAAAAAGGGTCTGCATCTGCTCCAAAATGACTAAAAGCACCATAGAATTACTATGAAAGTAGTCAATACTACTCATACACAAGCAAAACCTAAAAGTTTTTATTTATTTATTTTTTGGCTAAAGAGCAATGATGCTTGGTGCCAAATGACATCAATGCCATATTTTTTTGTTGTCCATTTCAGAGCTTTGGCAGATGGGAAGACATAAATTTGAATCTTTATTAAGATTCATATGGACTAATTTTATGGTGCTATTTTTATTATTTTGGATTTTGACAAACCCATTTTTTTAATCACCTTTTGCATTCTATTGAAGAAGAAAAGTCATATTGGAATGACATTAAGGTTAGTAAATGATGACATTTTTTTCTTTTGTTTGAACTTTTCCGTTAAGAGAAAAAAAGTAGATGTTATGAAATGCATCCTGCAAACACAAACCCAAACACTGCCCTGTGAAGATCCGGATGCTGATTTGTTTTCAATGGAGAGTTTGTCTGCTGAGATTGTGATTAGTCATGGTCACCCAAGGAAAAATATCTTCTATTTCTCGCTTCCAGGTTTAAATCTTATCTAATAATTTCTCAAACAGAGCATAAAACTCACACAGACACACACACACACACACACACACAGTTTTACTCACCAAATTTCTCTCTTTGGGGTTTATTAGGGATTCCTCAGTGTTTTCGACAAAGCATGAAACCTTCAAGCGGGATCTAGAACGTGAGGAACCGTAGATCCTCAGCCGGAGTGTAAAACCAATCCAGATCCTTCTGTAGGAGACACCAGAAGAGTAAAACGCACTGATGAACTCCAACAAACACACACATACAATGAAGAGAGCCGGCCCTGAAACTCATTGGTCACATTACTCAGCATGTGGCCAATTAGGAGTGCTTGAGAGAGGAGGAGAACACCTAGAGTCACTTCTGTGTGTGTTTGTGTGTGTGTGTGTGTGTGTGTGTGTGTGTATGATGAAAGGAACAGTACAGTAGCTTGTCTTTCTAACCCATCTTTCTGAAGAGGCTTTAACTGATAAACTTCTCTCAACCTATACTTTTCTTTAGGCTAAGGCGTGAAAACAGATTTGGTGCTGTTTTTGTGGGTCAGCGTGAGTGTTTCTGCATGAGTGCTTGTGTTAATGCTTACATAATATCTCTCATTTACAGGAAAGGGTCACACTTTTCACATTGCTGATGACAGTTGGATGGCCTTTTGATCACATTTAATTGCTCACTGCAAAAATGGTGATTTTTGTAGTTAGAGTTTTTGTCTTGTTTTACAAGTAAACATATCTATACATTCTATATCAAGACATAAAATGGCATAAGATACAAAGTCTTGTTTTCTGTATGAAATGTATGTATGAAAAGTTGTTTTTTTTTAACCTCTTTTACACTCTTAAAAATAAAGGTGCTTAAAGGTTCTTCACAGCGATGCCATAGAAGAACCATTCAGTCAAAGGTACTTTAAAGAACATCTCTTTGTACCTTTTTATAATCTGAAGAACCTTCTTTCACCACAAAGAACCTTTTGTGAAACAGAAAGGTTCTTCAGATGTTAAAGGTTCTCTATGGAACCATTTAGACAAAAAGATTCTTATTTGGCATCATGAAGCACCTTCGTTTTTAAGAGTGTAGGCCTAAATTTATTCAATTTTGATACATTTTTTTTTCAGAAAACAAGACTAATATATTAGGTAATTTTGCTTCTTAAGTAAATATACCTTCATTTAAGAATGTTTGGATATTTGTATTGAAAAACAAGACAAAAATACTGAGTAAGAAATTGATTGTTACTGCTTTTTCATAAGATACTTTCATTTAAGTATCAACTCTCTTTCAGATCTTTTTCCTAATTGCACTGCATACAAACAGACTTGAGCACAATGTGAGGCATTGTTGAGATCTCTTCTGAAACTCTAAATGACTCTAAATGTGACTTTACTGGGGACTTTTTCCTCACAAGTAAAATTTGAGAAGCTCCAAGTCTCAGTTTAATCTTGTTGCTGTCTGGAAGAAACAACTGACATATTAAAGGTTTGTGCAAGACCACACTTATACAGTTTAAACCTGGTAAATACAAACTATCAGTATTGCACTTTACTTGGAGCTAAAATGCCAATAAATTATATTTCTGGGAGTGATGTGAAACTAATTGTAAAATTTCCAAATAATTTGCCTGTGGCAAATTTTAGTGTCGTAATAGGGCCAGCTTATCTAAATGAGAACTCCACACAAACGTCAGCATAAAATATCAACAAAAAAAATATTCTATGGTGGTTTATGAACAACCTCCCTCAGGCCAAGGCAGGCTCATCATTGTCTGTGAGTTGCCGTTTGAATACAGAATGGTTGCGTCACATAGCTCAGTTCATAGCTATGATAAGAAATCTGAAGGTCTTGACCGTTAATTAGATAATAGATAACAGCTAAAAGCTAGCAAAATGTTGTAGCTAGCTAGAGAGCAAACAATGGTGTTCATTTGCAACCACTCTGCAGGGAATATAATAATGATATGTTTATATGTTTCACTCTATCATTATTTACTCACCGTCATGTTGTTTCAAACCTCTATGACTTACATTCTTCTGCAGAACAACGCTTGAAATGTTTCGAAGATTCTTCAACCTGGTGTCTTCCTTGAAACTGTTGGTCATACAAAAGAATTAAGGGTAAGTGAAAGATAACTTTTACTTCTAAAACAAACTGAAACTGCATAAAAAGCTCCTGTTTAGGAGTTCACATACCGCGTGTTGCCTCCTCGAGTATCAATGACTGTTCTCAGCTTTTGTGATAGTTGTGCAGTCTCTCAATTGTCCTGAGGCGAAGCAGGGCCTCCACATCTTTGAGCACTGTGAGGCGAATTCAGACGTGCAGAGCATGCAAGGCGCCAAAGAACTTACACGACCTGGAGGTTTGTTGTCTACAGCAGTAATTTATGAGCTTTACGGCTTATTCATGTTGTCAGAAAATGTAAATGGATGTATGAAGGGTTTTGGGATATTTGATTATCAGCTATGAGAAGTCAGAACAGCCAAGCTTGGTAGATCAAGTTGACAAAAAAATAAATAAATAATTTAGTAATAAAAAAGTTATTTTAGTAATTTCAGTTATTTAAAAAAAAAGACAATTTAGCACCCTTATTTATTTAAATAAATAAATGAATTTTTTGAGTATTTTGAAGTAATTTGTACTCAATTAACCATAATAGCCAAAATAGAGTAACCATATTTTATTAGTATTGCACTTTATTTGGCACTAAAATAAAATTGTGCAATATCAGTATGCTGTTTTTTTCTTTCATTGTGTAATTTTCATATTATTAATGTATTATTATAATATATGTATATATATATATATATATATATATATATTATTGATTTCATTCTATTAATGTAATGTAACTAACCATACTTTGTTGTTGTGCTTCCCTCTGTTTTTTTGTATGTTAATTTATATATATATATATATATATATATATATTACTGAATTTAATTTGTCCTGGGTTTCATCTTTTTCATCTTAAAAAAAAATCTGTATCTGGAGTTTTATTATTTTATTACCATAATAATAGACTATCTATCAACCCTCAATTATGATAATCATCAAAAAAAAAAAAAAAAAAAAAATCACGATCACTGGAAATAACAATTAAAACGTAAACAAACAAACAAAAACACTTCCAGAAAGGTTATGGTAAGGAAGTGAAATGTGAGGGAAAAAATTTGTTGGGGAAAAAAAACAAGCTAACATCATTTATACTATGATCTATTGACACTGTAATAATAATAATAATAAGAAGAAGAAGAACTAGATGTAACACCATGATTAATATCAGTCTTTACAGTTTCACAGTGAAAGCTTTATTCATTGAGCATAAATTTGAGCGATTTGTTTTATTTACATTGAACACCAGCAGATGGCGCACTGTGGCTATGAACAAAACCTAACCATCATTCAATCTGTGCTGGAAGGTCTTTGGTTAATAAACACTCTCTTCACTGTCACTTATTGCCCCCACACAACAAATGTTTCACAGGCGCTCCAAAGCACATATTGCACACTTTAGCAGAGACAAATGTGTGAATACACACACACACACACACACACACACACACACACACACACACACACACACACACACCTGGCAATGAAAAGACTGCCTGAGGATGAGAAATTGGGAGTCTCTTTGCTTGGTGTCTGATGATAACTGCAAATTATAAGTATACAATTACATTCTACACGCATACAGGGACTCAAAACTGCTCATTTTCATTTGGAAACTGATTTGAAAATAGTAAATGGACTATCATGTTCACTCACGTCACACTTATTGTGCTTGGCTTCACTTCTGGCCACAACAAATTCATTTGGGACTAGTTTTATCATATTTCCTGTTGTGTCCTTTCCTAATGCATTGTTTGCCTGAAGGAACCACAGAAACTCCACACCTTTCCTGTTTTTGGTCCTCTTTGGAAATTTTAAATCTTCTGATTCCGGTTGTGAAACTTAGTCCATCGTAAGCCTGTGTTTGCCACTAGATAAAAGGCTAAATACCAAACTGATGAGTTTGATGATCAAACTCATTTCCTCATCACATTCCTCTTCAAACATTGCAGGACTTGTGTGAGTGTTACTCAGTGGCTCTTTCAAAACTCAGGAGACTTAATGGAGATTTTGGTTGTTTTATTTATGTGTTAATAGATGTTTCTATAAAATTCCTCTGGAGATATAAAAACAGCCACAAATGAGACAATTGTTGACATACAGAATGAACACAGAGATGTTAAATTCATATAGATACCAGCTCAGATTGTTCAGCCATGGAAAAATGAAATGAGAAAAGTTTTGTGTCTTTTGTGTTTATATTCAAGTCATCTGACTGCAGACTTCATCTGAGAACATCTGAGCACAGTTTGAGACATTTTTGAGATGTCTTGGAATCTATTTCTATAGAGAAAATATTTAATTAATTTAGCTGTCTTGGAGAAACAGTTGAGATATTCAAGAGTTCTGATTTGTGAACTCTTCTGTGGTCAGACAAGGGTCAGTTCCGTGCAATAGTGTGAAAACACATTGCAGAGCAGTAATAACACTGCAGACAAGTATTGGACTAGCATGTGGATGTTATTTAAATAATATTTGCCTGCTTTCTGATGTACAATATGCACACGCCTGACAAGAACAATTACAAATTCCTGAACCCAGTGAAAACATAAATTTAGTCAGCTGACATGTCTAAACACACACACACACACACACACACACACACACACACACAGAGAGAGAGAGAGGCTGGTTTTGTATTAGCTCCGTTCTACTGTTACTGTAAATCCAGGTCACAACACAGAAGGAACACTGTCCGACTGAGAGTGAGAAAGACTGAGACGAAGGGAAAGAGAATAACAGAATGCGAGAGAAGCAAGGAATGGGAAAGTAGAAAAAACAACGGGTGGTCTGAGAGCAGAAGAGAGAATTGAAAGAGAGATCAGAGATGAGAAATGGAATGTAAACCAATAGAAACTTACAAAGTAAACAAGTTTTTTGCATTGTCTGAAGAAAATGTGAGCACTGCTTTCCCATGTAAAACTCACTGCCACAATGCAAGAGTGTTGGTATGTGGTTGTTGATGTGTTCTGGGTGGTTTTTAGTGTGTTCCTATGTGGTTGCTAAGGGTGCCCTGGATGGTTGCTTAAGTCAAAAGAGCATCTATGGTGCTCTGGTCTCTATAGATCTCAGGTCCCTCCTTCAATGCAAATCTATAGTCATTTTTGCCCGTTTTATTTTTCCCTTAGCAAGATAACAAAAGCAGGCCTCGCTTCAACACCTGCTTGCAAAATGGAATTTCATGGAGTTGCATAGAATTCCGATCATTGAGTATGAAATTTTTTTAGATCTGATTTTAACTCTGGATGCATTAAAATATTAAGTCTTTATTAAACGAACAATGTATGATGTTTTCACATCAAAACTGTGGGCAAAACCTGAGCTTTGCAGCTATTTTTTTCCACTAAAATGTTATACACAGTTTCTCTAAAATAGGAGGTTATGAAAAATTATTTTCAAAATAAGAAATATTTTATAATTGGTAAACATTTTTTGGGTGTTAATTAGCCTTAAATGACTTTGTTTTTCTTTCAAACAGCTAACATCACAATAATCTAGAAGTAATCCACGTGACTGATGTATTTCAGATCAAAACTGTGAGCAAAACATCTGAATTTGCACTATTTTTCCACTATAAGGTTATTATTTATATGCCATTTCTCTAAAATAGGTGGTTATAAATAATTATTTTGGAAATTAATTTTTTATTAATTTTTTTTTTTTTTACTTTTTATTGAATTCATTTATTTTTATTTATGCATATTTTATAGTTGTTAAAATAGGCTATACTATAATAAATATGTTATAATTGTTTTTCTTTTAGACATATAGCCAGCCTTTTGTTTTGTGTGGGTATATTCATAATTCATTCAATATGCAAAGGGAATCAGCTGCTTCACAACTAATTTAATTTTCTGTGCAACTAGGGGGCAAAATGCAGCAATCATATGTGAATGATAGAGATAGGAAAGTCGGCTTCAAAGTAATATTTGCCTTTGCAAACACCTCAAATAAAGTCTTTTCTGTAATATAACACTGAATGTTGTAAGCACGACATTCAGCTCAAGCTTCCCTGTAGCTCAAACATAGTGCTAGCAATGCCAAGGTCATGGATTTTATTACCAGGAAAAGCAAGCATTGATCAAATGTAAATGTGTACCTTGAATGCAATGTAAGTTGCTTTGGATGAAATTGTCTGCCAATTGCATTATTATAAATGTTTATTCTGTCTTTTCCCTCTAGAAGTTGGTGTTGTTGTTTGCTTTCCTATCCACAATGAAGACATACTTATTTCAAGACAGAAGAAGCTTCACCCTGTCTGAAAGATTTTCTGGTTGTTGCAGCAGCCTTGTGCAACATTTTTTCCCCCCATTCTGGCAGTGTTGAACATTTCAGGGAGGTCAGCTGTTTGTCAGCGTGTCTGACTTGACTTTACTAGCGACATTTGTAGCAAACGTCAATCTTGCCAGTCTGTTTGCTGATCATGAGACAAATCCAGATGCTTCTGCTCATTGCCTAGAAAACATTCTGACATGTTTGTGAAATGTTTAAAAGCTACTTAACATTTACTTTCAGGTCTTGTCTTTGAGGAGCAGGATGACTCACATGTTGATGATTAAGAGTCTCTGGCATCATTCGCGTTGAATGGGCTGCGTCTAACATCGCAGGAGCCTGATCTCTAAAGTAGGTTCTTTAAATAGGAATCCAGACGTTAGGATATTCCCAAAAGGGTTGAAATGGGAACGCCGCCTCCTTAGTGACCACTGACACTTTTTCTGATGATGACTCGACTCACCTGATGGAAAGAGAGAGATAGAGAAGGTGAGATAAAAAAGGAGGGTTTGGGGAATTACTCTTCTGTGGGGGTCAAGAGGTTTACTCATCTAAAATTACTAATCCTACTTACACAGGGCTGTACTAAGGGGTCTGAATATACAGAAATCAAGAAGACATGGAAAAGGACACATTTTCCTTCAAGCAAGTCACTCTTTAGAATTCATTGGGACTTTATGTGTGTGTGTTTGCTGGGACCCAGACAGTGCTGGCATTGTTTGAGCATTCAATAAAAGGAGTGAATCATCAAGAAAGCATAACAGACCACAAAATAAACACACACACACACACTTAGACTCTGACTTCATTGCAGTTAAAATGTAAGTCGGATGCCCGCTTCCTCTCACACGCCCACTGTGTGTGCGAGAGAAAGAGAGAGTTTTTAAGGATAGTTCAACTCTGTTCTGCTTGACTGGGTCTGACTAGTCATTCTGTCATCTACTACATGTAGACAGTAGAACACAGAACACTGTGTCTTTTTGTTTGCATAAGGTACAGAGAGAACAGTTGCGTCAGTAACTCCTAGTTTCATCCATCAATTAGCAGCACCATTGCTTGAAGTAAAACTGTATCGCTAAGAGGTTGCTCACGTAACTTCAAATGTGTTTCATTTGAAGGAATAGTTTAAATGAAAATTTGCTCAAATTTTACTCACCCTCAGGCCATCCAAAATGTAGATGAGTTTGTCAACAGATTCTGAAAATTTATCATTACGTCACTTTCTCAACAGTGGATCCTCTGCAGTGAATGGGTGCCGTCAGAATGATAATCGAAACAACTGATAAAAACATCACAATTATCCATCACAATTAAATAATCACACCACTCCAGTCCATCAATTAATGTCTTCTAAAGTGAAAAAGCTCTAATCACATCCATCATTAAGATGTTTTTAATTTCAAACTTTTTTCCGGCTAAAATATGAGTCCTCTATACATAATATTAGTCTCTAAAGTGAAAAGTCATTTTGTCTGAATCAGGAGAGAAATATGCAGAGATCAACCATCGTTTACAAGCTAAAACAGTTCTGAACAAACGTGTGTAGATTTTGATGTGAGATGACAACAGTGGATGGACTTTTTTCTCTGGAGGAAGCATTATTTTGGATTATGGAGTCATTTTTGGCCAGAAGCGATGGTTTAAAGTTAAAACGCATTAGTGATTGATTTATTTCTTATAAATACCCAGCTTTTTGCTTCACAAGACATCATTTGATAGACTGGAGTTGAGTGGATAACTTGTGGATTATTGTGATGTTTTTATCAGCTGTTTGGACTCTCATTCTGACGGCACCCATTCACTGCAGAGGATCTGTTGGTGAGCAAGTGATGTAATAATAAATTTCTCCAAATCTGTTCCCAAGAAGAGGCAAACTCATTTACATTTTGGATGCCTAGAGGGTGAGTACATTTTAATTTCTGGGTGAACTATTCCTTAATGTGGCTAGTATAGCTGAATTATTTTGGTCTGGAATAATTTGGGTTTGTATTGAAATCTTTAACTTTTGATTCTAGACTTTGGCAAGTCTATGTGGCAAGCACATGCAGTTTGTGACATTGAGATCTTTTTCTGAAACTCTGTGTGAGATTACCAACATCTTTTTTATCAGGGGACAAAATCTGAGAAGCAGCTATGTTTTTTTAACCATGTTATAGATTTTATTATTCAATTGATTTGTACTTCTATTTAATGCATATGGTAAAAGTGAATTTTTTTATTATTATTATTCAAGAATGTATCCATTATTCCATATTTGGCACATTTCTGCTTTATCTCTTTTTTCACCGCTACTTCTTTACAGAAACTATTTTTTTCCACTTGCACTGTGCTCCATTTATTTCACTCCTAATTTATTTTAAGGTGTTTATTGTTCTATGTCTACCTCATTATAGGCTCTGAATAGGTATGTTGTACCCAGTTGCTAGTAAGAGATTTGGAGCATGTACAGTATGTGAGCATGTTTGTACTAGGAAGATTGTGATAAGGGAAAGGGAGATGTAAAGAGAAAAAAGCTGTTTGAGTTTATTTAGGAATGTAGAAGACCTAAAAATGGAGAGCTAGACATTCCTGAGCTGGAGCAACAGCAATTTGTCAAACAGGGACGAACAGCATCTGGTTCTCATGGAGAGGAGATTGATGTGGTCCAGCACTTGGACTTATGGATATTGTAGTCCCTATTGAGTTGTATTTTTAGCTGTGAAGAGAAAAATTAGTAAAGGGAAGTCATTGAATAGTTTTCAAAGTGGTTGAAGTAAGAATGGTGTTAACGTGCCAACTTTGCTCTTTTTTTGTTTAGTTGGGCTGAAAAGATTTTCCTCATTAGATTCCTGTTATGTAGAACTAAGTGTAGAAAACTGATCTTTCTCATTTTTAGGGTCTGTTTACACTTATTCACTTCATTTGTCTTAATTGTTTGAAATGGTTTGCACATTTTTGTCATGCACATAAATGCTTCTCCAAAAATTATGATTATTCCAACTATTGTTGTGGCATTTCCAGTTATAATCAGTGATGATGTTAATGCTATTTGGAATGAGAAAAACAAAACTTGATTGCATCTTTTATGCATTGTCAAGTGTTATGTTCACCTCATTTTTGTTACTCACCCTGTTTTCTGAGAAAATCCAGTTTTTTTATTTTGTGTGCCCCTCTTTCTATAATTCATACATTTTCATGAATTCAGTGGTTCTTTTCTGTTTTTGCCTTGTGTCAGTGGCCATGCATGCGTTAGTGTGAGAGAAAGCAGAGAGAGACGGCTGTTGTATAAATCTAGATCTGGTTTCTGAGACTTCTTTTTTTCTGTATAAAACTTTAAAGGGCTTGTTGCATTATTCACCACTTTAACCACAGGACACACGCACACACATGCTTACAATGAACCACTGAGAGCCTGCTTCTTCTGCCTTTGTGTGTGTGTTTTGGTTCACTGAATGTTATAGGTGATATTTGACTTTAATGGCTGTACTGGGAGAGCGTGTGGTGATTTAACAGGACTTGGGGGAGTATTTGGCTGAGCTTGATCAGTGTACTGGATATCATTATGCACTTCTGGCAAGTAGTTACAATGTTGAATCACACATGACAGTGAAAGATGGTCTTTAGAAATCCACCAGGATATTCACACGTTCACGGTATGCGCTCACACACTGGCACAAGTAAGCGTTATTCTGTTACCATTAGTTCAAATCTGAGACCAGTGAAACTTTATATTCCAGGTCCATGTTTGACATCATCATCTAATAAGAATAATTTACCTTACAGGATGATTCAGGGATACACTGTTTATTACAGCAATAAACATGTATAACTTAGAGAGGTTAAAAGTAAGTAAACTGGAGAAAAAGCGAGGGAGAGAGTGGGAAATATCTGGCTCTTATTTGAGCGTCACTGTTGGATCAGCAAACACCGGGGCCCAGCTGTACTCCCACATCACTTTGTTAAAACACACACACACACACACACTGGAAAAAGAGCCCTGCTTGCCTCAGTTTAAGAGTTTAATATGTTAAACTGTAAATTTTATACAACCACATAAAACACAAGCTACATATTTACACTTCAACACCAATCACAAACAAAACTGCGTTAATACTGCATTATTTTTAGTAATCTCTTATTTCTAATTTTCTTCATTTCTTTTTGCAGATGAGCTTGGAAAGTCTGATTTTTCATATTATGTTGCCTTTTTATGTCATAAATTTTTCCGATGTAGGCCTGCATGTATTTGTGTCTTTGTACTGTTTCAATCTTTGCAAGTTTGTTTTGTTATGATTTCAATTAAATGATGCTGAGTTACACAACTGGGTGCAATCAACACAAAATCTTTGTGGGTTTTGTGTGTGTCTGGGTATGAACTGAGAAACAGAGCAGCATTTTTTTTTTTGTAGACATGACCTTCTCTCTCTCTCTCTCTCTCTCATTTTTAATGTGGTAGAATAATTGAATTATTGAACGCCCCCTGTCTCAATCTCTGCTATTTATAGAGAGACGCCCAAGTCAGAATTTTGTATCCAACTATTGTGCTAATGGTAAGCTAACATGTCATGTCATAATTGCTGCTGTACTGCACATTTTAAACTGGTGTGACTGTACTTTATATTCGTGATTATGTTTTCCCTGCTGGTTTAATATTGCATTTGCTGCACTGCAAATCACTGCAGTTGTATAGCAGCACATGTTTTACACTTCTTCGCACAACTGGAAAAAGATTCTGGCAGTAAATAGGTTTGTCGAAAAAAAAAAACAAGTCAAGGACAAAACTAAGATAAATGCAAAAAAACCCAAAAAAAACATTTTCAATAAAAACACAATGACAGTTAATGTTTTTGTCCTCGGGTTTAGATTGCAGACATCAGAAACCGCTGCTGCTATACAGTGCGCTGATGGTGAACATACATGCCAGGGCTTTTTTGCACGGATGAACAGCGCGAAGGAATTCTGTGTGGGTGTTGTATGGTTTGCTGGTTGTCATGCTTCCTGTTGGAGCTGTTGCTGGGGCATCAGAGCTTTCCCAGGCGATTTGGCAGGCATCTCTGTGGCCGAACGATCGATTGGTGGAAAAGAGTCAGCCTGCAGGCTTTTACTGATGATGTCATCGTTATTGATCTGTCCGTGGGCTGAAATGAAACTAAATGGAAAGTGCTTCCTTTCTACTTATGCATGTGAATGCAATCACTGCAGGGAGCACCGAGCGACGCAGCACAATGTTGTTTATGAACTGAAGTAGTTTATTCAGCGTTTAATGCTTTGTGTGTGTGCTTGCATGGTAAACAATATCCATAACTAAAATACTTAACTAAAAAAAAAAAAAAAGAGAATCTTGCCTATTTTATGTTCAACAAGACATACTTTTATTAAACTTTTTGGTCACTTTATATTAGGTGGCCTTAACTACTATGTACTTACATCAAAAATAAGTACAATGTACTTATTGTTTTCATATTGCATTGCAAAACACTTCTGCTGCTATTGAGGTGGGATACGGGTAAGGTTAGGGACATGTTTGGTGGTATGGGTAGGTTTAAGGGTGGGGTTAGGTGTAATAGGTGTAAAGGATGGGTCAACAGTGTAATTATAAATGTAATTACAGAAATTAATTACAGATGTAATTACATATAGATATTTTTAAAAATATAAGTGCAATGTAAAAACATGTATTTACACAACAAGTGCATTGTATCAAATGATTAATTTAAATGTAAGTACATAGTTAAGGCCACCTAATATAAAGTGGGACCAACTTTTTTTTATAGGGAAAATCTATTTGAAATTTACAGTGAAATCAGTAAAAACACGTTCTTGTAAGTTCCTGAATGATGCATCATTGATTATATTTTGTCAATAGTATTTTTTTCTCATTATTTATAATTATTTTTCTATTTACAAAAGCATGTTGTTTAGTGACACTGTGCACATATTATGCACATATTGTATTATTTTATACATGCATGTTTTCCTAAGGCATGTTTTCTCAAGGGTTTGTTAAAAAAAACCACCCACCACACACGCAAGATTCCAATTTTGTTCCTAATTGTCATTATTTTCTCATATATACATAGATTTTTGTTTTTGTATAATTTCTTTCCATTTGTAAATTTTCTGCTAAGCATCTGGCTAAAAAAAGAAACTTGCAAGTCACTCTAAATAAAGACTTTAAGCACTGTATACACTAAGATCCTTCATGCTTTACTCCATCCTCCTCTTTCTCGTATTCTTGCCTCCTTTTTTACCTGCTGCTCCCCTGGTATTAGTACAGTATCTTTATTAGGGCACAAAGATATCTTTGTGCTCTAAGCAGTCAGAAAGTCCTCAGAGTTTCGGCATCAAGTTCCCTCATCAGCGAAGAACAACAAGGGCACATAGAACGGATTATACTTCTTGCTCTCCTCCAATAGCATCGGTGCAGACAGAGAGAGACTTTTAACCACTTTATTAAAACATCTAAAAACAAACGCTACATTATACCCCACACATCACATTGCAATGTGTTCAGGATACATATATATATATATATATATATATATATATATATATATATATATATATGTATATATATATATATATGTATGTATTAGGAAAAAAACAACAAAAAAAAAACAAAAAAACAATAATAATAATAAACACTCCTACTTAAAATGACAACAATATATCACCAATTAAACATTATTTTCCCAACCTCACAAATTGACAGTAAAGCACCATTTGCACACCATTTGAACTCAAACTCAAGCAAGTTATTTGTCATTTGAAAGAATATATGAATTAGTGGGCAGTGCACAATGTAGTAGCCTCCACTGCAAATCTCCACATCGTTTAGGTAGATGACTCTTATAGAAAAGCCTCCAAGAAGGAGAAAGGATAGCAGGCACTGTTAAAAATCCTCTCCATTTTGTATCACCTCTGTCTTTAATATGCTCAAAATAACACACGTTAACACACATCTGATAAATGTCTCTCTTTCTAGCAGCCTGGAAATCAAGCTCTTGTAATCTATTGAAATTCAAGTTTTCCTTCCTGACCAACACAAACCTTGGGAGATATGAATAGCTTAGGAAAAAACACTAGAAGGGCCTCCGGACAAAAAGCAATTAACAAACTGCAGAAGTGTGGAGGGAAGAGCTGCTTTCAACCCATCTATGAGCTGCTCAACCATCCTGACTGATCTAAAACCAGCCTGATTGCAGATGTCCACCACTGACCTCCATGTTTTAGACGAAGTGTCAACCAAGTCTGAAACTTTGGTCAATCTTTTTTCCATAAAAATTCTAACAATTGTATTAGATGTACAAATATTATCTCCTTGAAAATAGTTATAAAACAGCGCGCGCACGCGAGAGAGAGAGAGAGAGCGAGAGAAAGAGAGAGGGAGGGAGGGAAGACAGGTGTGCTCAGTCTGTAATGAACTCAGTATTATAGGATCACAGTAAGACAGGAATGGATTATGTCTGTTGTCATTAGTATTAACATCATTGCTTGTGTCTTAAATAAACACCTTTGAAGGAGCTTTTGGGACTGTTCCTCAAACTTCAAGACGTGGTTTCTACATTCTTCCTTGTAAGGACTTCCTAAGCTACCTTTTCTGTCATGGCTATAAATTTAGCCTCTGGAAGCTCTCTTTATCTGTCACTCGCTGCCCTTTCTCTCTCTCTCTCTCTCTCTCTCTCTCTCTCTCTCTCTCTCTCTCTCTCTCTCTCTTCCTCAGAACCAATCCGTTGTTAGCGGGAGGAGTCCCACCAGTGGACCTGAGGGACGGATAGCAGTGTTTCACGAGTTCGGCGGAGCGTTTGACGACTCCGAAGGTCCGAGGTCCGGTGGGGGCTTATCGGGGGTGTCGGCTCCGGTACAAGCGAGCGAAATGCTCCCGCCTCAGAGAATCGCGGGCCGAGAGCGGAGAGCGTTTCACTGGCGGACCGCCTCACCGTGGACCACGTAAGTGAACTCCGAATGTACAATATAGATGCTTCAGTATTAGTTTTCCCTCAAAAAGACTCTTACTTACCGTCTTCGTCGTAGAAAAATGTGAGTTTAAGTGACATTTAAACGAACGTGTCGTCGGGGAGCGCCACAGTGTCTTCCCGCTGGATGCGCGAGCCGCGCTGGATTAGTAACGGTCGCCTCTCTTTATCTCGCACGAGCTTGATCAAATTTTCCGGCGCGAAGAGTGTGTGATACACAGTTCCCACATTTGCGGGAAATAGAAGTGTTATTTAATGTCATAGATATTATACTGAATATACAATCCTGAATATACGGTTTCTAGTTTCATTTTCCCTAGTGTAATTAATCTGTAAATAATGTAAACAATGCACTTGTTTAATCAAGACATTTATATTTAAGAATACAGTTTTATTAAAAATGTATTTGCATGCTTTCCCATATCAATACCAGACTTCAGTTCTGATATTTTGGAGTCTATTTATTTAGGCTATGTCTCCTTGGGAGAAAACAGTTCAACTTCATTGGGTCACTCAGTCTTTACATTGAAGGTAGCCTATCATGTTACTTTTGGTTTACATTAGCAAGTACATTAGACACTTTAAAATTGCAAAGGATACTTGAGACACCATTTGTAGTTTCTCAGATCACCCAACCCTCTGGAGAACTTCTAAACCCTTTAAAAAGGGTAGCTCTCTGAGGAACTTGGAAGATAAAACCCATAAGCTCCTGTTAGAAATCTATAGACTGTCAGTGGTTGCTCCAATATCCTCTTAATAAAGAAAGCTTTTGAGGCACTTGAAACAGGAATTGAAGTTCCCACAACAATAAAGGGTGCTTGGAGGTTCACCAGAAATCTCATGTTACTTGAGTGAATTGCCTAATTACTTAAAGTAACATGGACACTGTAAAGTGTTAAATTTTGTTGTTTACTGTTTATTTATTTATAATATCCAATAATCCATTGTGCATTTAAGCTAAAGCAATGTTTCATGTGCATGTAAAGGCTGTTGAAGCAACAGGCTGCAGCCAGATGTTTGTGTTAGATACTGAAGCTGGTTGTGGCCCATGGATGCATAATGTCATACTGGGAAGATGTGTTCATGTATTCACCCTCTAACTCACTTAAAGAATGAAATCCAGTTAGGTAGAACTGGCATGCATGTGTGTTTTGTGTGCATATGTGTTATAAATGTGACAAGAGAAGAGGTAGAAACTCCCTATTCCAGATGTTTCTGCGGCCTGAAGGAACGTACAAAGTTTTGTTAGAATTTAAATTTTTTCCTCATGTTTGCATGTGTTTCTTTCTGTGTGACCACAGCCTTCACCAAATCATTGTTTGCAGAATGAGGGGAAAAAAACATAGGCTAATTATTGTGCATTGTGGTGTACAGTGGTAAACATGTTGAGTAAAAACATCCATACATGTTCCGTACTTGTGGGAATATAATTAGTTTAAAATGTGACAATACTAAATCTTTATATGCCCTCCAGTTCTTATAAAACGTTTTAACAATGCACTTGTTCATGAGTTCATATAATTTTTTAGAGAGATAAATACAGGCCGTTCTCATTAAAGGAGTTCAAGCATGCCAGAAAATTGTTTAAATATGTTTACCTCACTCATTTATTCATCTTTTGATAAATTAAATGCAGACTTTCATTTCAGACTCAATTTCATGCAAGTCAATATGGTTCTTATAAAGCATAGTTTCACAAGAAAATGTTTAGCTTTGTAACCTTCATCATGAAATGCACATGTGGATGCTTAAACAGGATCCCATTTAGACAACACAATTTAAACCCACACATACTTTAAACTGGATCTCTTGTGCTTTGCGTTGAAGACACAAAGTAAATTAGGCAAAGAGGTAGTCATTTGTAACAAGCCATATGAAGTAAATCACATTTTAGAATACGTAAATGAAGCTGCCAAAGCCTGTTAACACACAATGAGTAAGGCTTTCTGTTGCCTGACTGTGATTTGTGCTGTCTTTTGTGAATTGACTTGGATGTTAAACAGTTTTGCTGAAGTTTTTGAACTTCAGGACTGCTGTTTCAGCACTAGCGGTTTTCTTGGTCTGAAGCAAAACATTCTATGTGTGTGTGTGACTCGATGAAAGTGCAGTCATTGACAGCCGCAGTCTAATTTTAACCCGGTAGATGACTGTCTGTAATTCATTTATGCTGATCTGTAACATGACTCAAACCAAGCGATTTATGCTGTGGCCAAATAAAAACACAAGATCGAGAGAAAAAGTGAAGGAGGAGAGAATTACACTGCTTAAACTAATGCCCTCTAAGGAACACATTCTTTTCTCATTTTGCAACCAGCCAACTGAATTGCAATGGAAATCAAATACTCACGAACTCTCTTACCTGCAAGGTGAAACCCTGGTAAAGGACCAACCAGTGGGATACAAACAACAAAAACAACCTGCTCACTTTTGATATGTAAAGAATTTAATATGTTTGTGTATATATAGCATGACAAACTTTATTGTGTGTGTAAATATATAAATAATGTCATTTTTAAAATTTATTTATTTGATATTAATGCAAGTTTTACTCTTTCGTCTATCAAAATAAGACTGCATTTATTTGATCAAAAATACTTTTTATTTAGGGTAGAGTGGGGGAAAATGCCCCTCTACTGTTTTTCCCAAAATAACCACAAGATAAAGTCAAGATACATTTTTATTGTAACTATAGACTACGTTGACAAGAGTGATGTAGAAGTTTTCACCATGAAAACTTTGCCCCATAGGTGGGGTAAAAATGCCCCCTTGGCACAAATAAAATTTTTGTTAAAGATCTAATAACATGAAAACTCTGGACATTTTTCATACTTGGTTTACAATTTATGTCATTGTCACTAAAACTATAATAACTTTTCTGAACACATTTAACTTTTGTTTCACTGAAAAAATTACACAAACTTTAAGGGGGGGGGGTGTTTTCCCCCGCTCTACCCTATATGTTTTTATATATAATGTTGTTTGTTCCTGTGATGCAAAGCTGAATTTTCAGCATCATTACTCACAGAAATCTTTCTAATATGCTGATTTGCTGCTCAAGATTTCGTATTATTATCAGTGTTGAAAACAGTTGCACTGCTCAATATTTTTGTGGAAACCATTATACATTTTTTTTTTACAAGATTCTTGATGAATATGAAGTTCAAAAGAACAGCACTTATTTGAGATAGATCAAATTTGGAACATTTTAAATGCCTGTACTTTCACTTTTGATCAATTTAATGCATCCTTGCTGAATGAAAGTATTACTTTCTCTTTTTTTCCCCCCTTTTCGTGATATTGCAGTGCCATAAGACAATTAGTGCACCTGTTTTCAACAGTGACTATTAACTTGCCATTTAGCTGCTCTTTACCCAAAGTGTTATGGTACACTAAATGCTGAGAAACTCTTTCGTCACTGATCTTTGAGATAAATGCCGTAGTCAAAGGCACACTTGTTATATGGTTCTTAATAACAGGGATTACTGATGCCTTCACAATGTTTGCGTCACTGACCACAATGGTCAAGTAGTCACCAAATGATCTCCCACGCTGCTTATATTCTCACATTTACGCTTAACCTTATCATCTTTTCAGCTAGGATGTATATGCACATATATCACTTACATTGTCTTTATTGTTGCTCTTTTGTTGTTGAACCTGTGCTTCTTTCTGAACTGCATGTGTTTACAGGTGTGTGAGAGTGGCGTGTTGCAGTCGCCTGCGCTTTATGTGGTTCACTCTGATGGTCTTGACGGTCCTCTGCGTGGCGCTGCAGATGCTTGGAGTCGTCCGACAGGCCAGGTTGAACATATTTAACAAATAATGCATGGTGACCTATACATAGAAAATTATAAACAGACTG
The DNA here is from genome assembly GCA_021397915.2 of Tor tambroides. Classification (NCBI taxonomy): domain Eukaryota; kingdom Metazoa; phylum Chordata; class Actinopteri; order Cypriniformes; family Cyprinidae; genus Tor; species Tor tambroides. Next base: position 26,886 of record JAFVLL020027777.1, read on the forward strand.
AGAAAGACTTTCAACTTAGAAAGTTTTTAACAGCTTGCATTAGACAATATTTACATTTAAGGCAATGGGAAAAACGTAATAAGTTTGTACATACATATATATATTAGTGGTGTCAAAATTAGCGCGTTAACGCATGCGATTAATTTTTTCAGATTAACGCGTTAAATTTTTTTTAACGCAATTAACGCAGAGGCGGGGCTTGGGTTGGCCACCCCATTCACAACTGCTGCCTCCGTCTCTTTTTTCTTGAAAAGGATTGCGTTTATTTAGATGCAGAATGTCTTTATGACCAAATCAAATGGGAGACGTTTCAGACGCTATAACGCTATAAGCACCTCCATGTGTTGTGAGTCAAGCAGCGCGGAAAGATACTGTGCTCCTTAGCGCTCTTCAAATACACGCACAAAGGTGCTGGCGCGCGCTGTAGCCTGTATCATTTCAAACAGCGAAAGAAACTACGTGCATGCAATGTCCTAGTTATGCCGTCAGTTAAGGCATGAAGTTACCAAAAGGCGATTAAAGCTGTCTTAAAATTGCGTGCATGCATGCAATATGTTATATATGCGTCACATTTAAGAACATGCCTTTGAAATGGTTTTAAAAACTGTCCTGAGGCACCCCAGCACTGTCTCCCTCATCTAAAACACCAGATTCAACTCGTCTGCTCATTAGTAGAGACTTTAAGACCTGAAGTGGGTCAGAAAAGGTAAAGAGAGTTGTGAGAAAATAAGACGCATGTCAGATCCGTGTCACGTTCAGAAGCAGCAGATTTTAAAGCTATAGCAGGCAAATAATCTAATTACCAGCTGCTGTGATGTGTATTAATCCAAGAACCAAAGAAAAAAAAAGGGAAAATCAATAACTTTTATAGCTTTAATGGGTTCAATATTTAATTTAGAATTTAGTGTTTGGTAACTATTCATTTTCTGTATATTTCTGCAGAAGGGCACAGCTAGGTAAATATGTCATTTATTATAATGGGTTCATGTGAAGATTGTTTTAAGTTCACTTAAATTATAAGTTAAGTCTAATAAATTTTAAAATTGATAGCTCTCAATTATACTGTAATGCTGAATGGCTACAGTCAATGGTTAAATATTCAGGGGAAAAACTATTTTATAGAGACATCAGTAGTATTGATATCAGTGATGCTGGCCTTCAATCATAAAAAAAGATGCCATTAAAGGAATATTAAAAAATATACTGTCTTATGTTGTTTGTACATTGTACATTTGAAGATTGAATGTGAAATTATTGCAATATAAAAGTATATTTAAAAACTTTAATGTTAGGTGGAATTAATCGCGATTAATTTTAGAAAAATGTGCGATTAATTAGTTAATTTTTTTTAATCGATTGACAGCACTAATATATATATATATATATATATATATACGCACACACACACACACACATACACAAACTACAAACTTATTATAAATATAATAAGAATGATAAGCATGTGTATTATATTAAATTAGATTAGATTAGATTATAAACATTTAGACTGAGACTTCTTAACAGGTTTCATTGGATGGTATTTCCATTACCATTACCATAAGGCAATGGAAGATTTTGACAAAATTATTCTAAATATATAATAAGTATTATATAATATAATTTAATATTATAAACATATATATATAATTATTAACATATAGAGGGAGACTTTTTAGCTCTCTAAGATTTAACAGCTTTTATTGGGTGATTAATGTCAATGGAAATATCTTGACAAAATTACTTAATATAAACTAAGTATTATAAATATATATTTATGTAGCATGGACATTTATTATTATATTATATTATATTATAAAATATAGAAGGAGTCTTTTCAAATCAGATTTATGTTGGTTCCATAAGGTTCAGCATCTAAAATGTACTGTCTCTTTCTCTCTCTCTCAGAAGTGCCAAGGTTTTGAAACTTATGAGCGAGCAGCTGGTCAGAATGCCTGCAGAGATCCACAGGCCCATAAAGCGCAAAGACTGGGAAAACCTTTGGTCTGTCTCAGCAGCTATTGCTGAAGATCCAGTGGACCAGCATCCTTTCATACAGAGAAGAGACGAGAGAGAAAACCCTCGTTCAGAAGAGGGAAGGGACCAAGTCTTGGAGGATACAAGAAAAAAGCTTACTAGCACCACCAAAGCAGCTCCACCAATAGAGGCGAATAAACTCTGGCTTGACCAAGAATTTCCAAACCAGCCACATAGGCCAGCTTTCCCCAAAAGGACCCCAGAAATTAAAAAACCACCACACTCTGATGACAATAATGATAAATATACAGTAAAATCACGAGCTGACAACACTGTCACGTGTCAGCCCAAAAACCACATTGTCTTCCTCAAGACGCACAAGACTGCCAGCAGCACTATACTGAACATTCTCTATCGTTATGGGGAAAGCCATAACCTGACCTTTGCCTTGCCACTGAACATGCACAGCCAGTTATTTTACCCAGCATTCTTTGCAGCACACTTTGTGGAGGGTGTCAGGACTCGCAGTGTGAAGGAGTTCCACATCCTGTGCAATCATATGAGATTCAGCTCACAAGAGGTCAGTCCGAGAGCACAGTACCCGTACTATTGTACCAAAGCATGCATCTAAAAGTAGTTGTTTTGCAGGATTGAATGAATAATAGAATATTCATGACATTAAGTCAAGATACCACAGGCACAACATTATGCAAACTCTTACGCACTGGTCAATTTTGAGATTTTGAGCTTTAAGCGTCTATGTCTTCTGTGAGACTAGTGGATAAAAAACATCCAAAATACACCTTTTAGGGTTTAGTTTGATACACTTTATCTATTTGTCTCTGTAGATTTCAATTACAATACATATCTTTAAAGGCCGTTTTCTCAAAATGAGTTTTCTCATGTACTGAGCCAGAAATCTCCACTTCATAAGCCTTTATCAAACCCATTTTGTTACTATCTATATTGTATTATGTCTATAAGGATGGTTGTTCATATATCATTCGCCTGATTTAAATTACATTTTAGTCCTACAGCCAGTGAAAACTTTTTTTTTCCCTGGTTGTTGACAGTATTTTCTGATTTATAGTGTGATAAAAAAGAGATATCCCAAATTACCTCTGTAAAACCCGATATCTCTAATATGTCACCAAAATGAAACAAGCAATTTGAACCTAGCTTTATCCAATTTTCAGATTTCTGTTCTGCAAAGGTATGCACCTGTGTTTATATTTAAATTTTTATAATGCCTCATTTGCATATTTAAACAACATTTCAGAAAACTCGTAATACAAAACAATTGTCTTAATGTACTGTGATTAATCAACTGGGGAATATAGTGATATCTATTAGTTAAAAATTTACCATATTCGCCTATATTGTTTTGTCTTTAAAATTAAAGAGTTTCAAAAGAAGCTCTTAAACGCCAGGGACTGAAAAAAAAAATTATGATAGTAAATATTAAATAATAAATCATGCAATGCATTAAGACATGGTAACTGTTTTGATTAAATAAGTAGCATGATAGTTTTTTTTTATTATTATTCCTAATGATGCATGTGAACAGATAGACTTCAAATAAAAGATAATGCTTTCTCTTGTTTATTTTTATTTCATTTTTTTCAAAATTATTTATTATTCTGTATTTATAATCTTATATTTATTTGCCCTTATATATAACTGCATATACCATTAAGCACCTTTGAGGTGAATATGTTTGCAACTTTATCAAGACTGTGGTGTGAAAGCAATCCTAGATATGCGTAGACCACTTAGCAAGCACATAAATCATTTGATACAACTGACTATTTTCATTTTCAAGAGGAAGACAAAGCACCCACTGCTAGATGAAAGCAGGCAGGTGCAGATCTGAATGATTTAGAAGACATTTGCACTGATTGCATGTAGATTGCATTCTGGGATGGAACTTCGGTTGAGCGGAATGTGTTTATGATTCTGAAGCAAAGAGCAAGAGGTCAAATTTTTATCGACTTGGAAAGCTGAATAAAATATTTTATTCATAAGTTCATATTGTCTTTTCTGGCTTGCAGGTGAGGAAAGTGATGCCTAAAGACACATTCTACTTTTCCATTCTTCGGAATCCAGTGGCGATGATGGAATCCTTGTTTGTTTACTACAAAGCGATCCCAGCTTTCCGTGCTGTCAAAAGCCTTGAGGAGTTTCTGATCCAGGGTGGGCGGAGCTACAACGCCTCTGTGCCTAATAACCACTATGCACGTAACATTTTGACCTTTGACTTTGGTCTGGATAATACACCACCCGAGAACGACATCGAGCTGGACAGACGTAGCGCCGAGGTCATCGCCGTCGTGGAACGTGACTTTCCGCTTATCCTCATCTCAGAGTATTTCGATGAATCTCTGGTGCTTCTAAAACACGCGCTCTGCTGGTCACTGGATGATGTTTCGTCTTTCCGCCTCAATAGTCGCAGTGAACGTTCTCGCAGGCCCATGAGCACAGAGACCGCAGAGCGGGTAAAAGAGTGGAATTCGCTAGACTGGCGATTGTACCAGCACTTTAATACCACTTTCTGGAAACGCATAGACTCCACACTTGGGCGGACGACGCTTCAACAGGAAGTTGAACTTCTGAGGGCAAAGAGGAGGAATCTTGAGCAAATGTGTCTTCAGGAAGGAGGGGCAGTAGATCCTGCGCAGGTCCATGATTCATCACTGAAGCCGTTTCAGTATGGCGCAGCAGTTATTCAAGGTTATAATCTCCGACTGGAGTTAAATAATGACACTCGTCAGCTTTGTCAGAGGTTGATTACACCTGAACTACAGTACACCTCAGCTTTGTACACCAAACAGTTCCCTCAGCTGGCAGCCGCGCGTGCCGCTGCTGCAAAAAAGATTGCGGCTTCCAGAAACACTGCAACGCACAGAGCTGTTAAGCGCAATATTGAGACAAATGTTCACACAGCAATGTCGAACAATACCTCACGTAGCAATACAAGTAAAGCCATTGTGGATGAACATAGCTTACACATTTTAGCTAACTCTGTTGTTCATAATGAGAGACAAAACAATTTTGATGTAACAAAAGAGTATAAAGCAATAAAAAGAAACTCACGTAAACATACCACACAAAAACACTTTATAAACTCAAACATACTCAAGGAACCACAAGAACCTGGTTTATTGAGATGAATTCATCAATTAGAACTCGCAACTGAAATACTTAACTAAAGAGCAGTTAGAAATGAACGCATTAAAAGATTTGTCTGGCAAAAAAATCTCGTAAATAGCGTAGCGACGTATGAAGCACAGCTCGTATAAAAGTTACTTTCAAAGCAAGGAATATTTGGTTGGTGAATGCAGTAAATTCGCGTTACCAACTTGAAAAAGAGGGAACTTTTTCGCCCTCACTGACTCCTGATTAGGGTTGGTTGGGTGTCGTTTGAATTGTATCAATTCCGATTCTTATCGATTCCCAGTTTCAATTCCAATGTGGTTAAAAAAACGAAGTCAAACATTTAGATATCAAACATATTTATTCTGTGTCTCATTTTGCAAAACATTGAATTGCTGCTGAACACCATGAACAAAAATCAGCCAGCTACATAAAAACTGGACTCGATTAAGAGCTGTTAGCCTGCAAAATAGAGCTGCGCGATTCTGGATAAATTGAGACTTTCTTTTTTTATGGAGGTTGTAGTTCTCTCACAATTCTGAAGCAAAAATATTAGACAACTAAACAAAATCTCATGGAATTTATGAATGGAATGATTCAATGACTCAAGATTACTTGTTTCATTACTCAGTGTTTTTGAATGAATCTCTTGAATGAATGATTCAAAGACGAATACATTTTTTAACAGCCCCTTTTTTGCCACCTAAAAAAAAAACTGGAATTGATAGGCGGAATTGAAATTTTACAAGAAGTATCCGATTCCTGACCTTAAGTATCTGATTCTGAAATTGGAATTGATTTTCGATTCCCAACACTACTTCTGATTCCAATTGAACTGACTGGATTTTGCCAGCGAAATTTTGCTAAGCAACATTAAATGTGACCTCTGTGATTTGTGATTTCAGTACGGTTTATATTCATATGAACTGTAATCATCACAGTGCAACTTTATACAGATTTAAGGTGTTACCACCCAGTGAGCAGTGTTTCTGCATTGCTTTTTCAGCAGCTGCTTTCCTCCGGTGCTCAATCGCTGCAGCAAAATAAATCATATTTTACCTGAATTGCAAATTTGAATTTGCTGTCTGGGTCGAATGTGATGCAACAAAGAAATGTTTTGCTATTGAGTTCTCACAGAGTGCTCGTAATAATAAAAATACAGTACAACGATACCAGTGTAGTCTGATGCATGGACAAATGACTCTTATGAGCTGGTTCTTTTTGTGAGTCAAAAATATGTGGGACGACAAACCATTGACTCCTACGATGAGATGGTTATTTTTAGTGAATCAAAAGCATATATCAAGACCAGTGTAGTCCAATTAACGAGGAAATGACTCTAGGTGCAGTTTAGTGAATCAAAAACATACATTCCAACCAGAGTCATTGACGAATGAGCCGGTTCTTTTAATGAGTCGTTCAAAAAGACGAATCGTTCACTGAATTGAATCCAGAGAGACATCAACATCTGATTCATTTACGGAATTGGCCTAGTTATCATTATTTTTAGTGATATCCGTATCGAAATGAATGAAGGTTTATGTCAGTATCATTAATGATATCCATATGACAGCGTTTTGTTAAAGATTGCCTACAGTTTTTTTGTTTTAAATAGGCTTAATTAAACAATATTTTTTTTAGGAATGGTAGCCTATTATCAAAGTTTTGATTAAAATATTGTCTCCATATGACATCTATTAATGTATTTCTGCTTTACCCCCCAGCAAAACCAGTGATACTATGAGAAGGATGAGAAGACTAAGTAATGTCTCGTTTAGCTTGTTTGCACTTTCTCTTCGGACATAAATAAACTCATTTTTATGAAAATGATTTTCCATTTGTAGACCAGAAGAGGCTTTTGTGCTTGTTCAGCTGTGTTTTGGAAAATGCAAAGCTTTCTGCTCAAGCTATTTCTCTAAAACCAATAGTTTGAGTTTCCAATGTGAGTCAGAAGTTTATATAACATGGATAAAGTGTGTGTTTGGCCTCTGCAGAAGTACAGATTCGGATCAACCAGGTTTTTGTTATAATGCTAATTGGAAATTGACCTATACAGCAGTATTGTGAATAAGTTGGAGAACAGGCATAAACTTTTTTAAATTCAGCTATTTATTTTTGCACCGTGTGGCTTTTCAGTTTGATTTGTTGTTAAATGTCACTGCAAGAAAGTGGAAAATATGTCACTGGCATTTTCAGACGCATGAATCAGAGCCTAATGCAAAATACACTGAACGGATCTATTCGATTTTTCTGTGCTATTTCTGACATTCCAGTATAAGAAATACAGTGGCCTCTGAAAGTATTCAGACACTAAGGACACACACTTAAAGTTTGCTAGTGCTGTGGCATAGTTGTGCACAGGACAGTAAAAGCTGTTGGCTCAGGTTTGAGTCTGACCTGGTTCATGTCCTGATCCCATTTTATCTTTCCTATCTGCATTCTGCTGTCCTATAAATAACGACAAAATGCCCTAAAATAAAATGATATATAAACAGAATGTATGAACTTTATTCTATTAGATAAAAATATCAAACCAGATGAAATCAACAAACACAACTCAGAATTAACTGATGTTAATGTGATGTTTATGAAGATGGGTTTACACATCAGATCGATTAGTAGTTCACTATGAACATGATCCAAGTCTAAAAGTCTAGATAATTTGGTTTTATTGGTTAATTCTATCATTTAAAGTCTAATAAATGTCATTTCATACAATAATTTAATTGAAAAGTGAGCTTTCTTTAAAATGAACACTGCTTGGTTTGGTATTTTATTATGCAACACAATGACAAGTGTGGTGCAAGTGTTCGAGTATTTAATGGAGCCTCTGTTTCTCACAAATGGAACCCTAATTAATGTAAATGTTCTGTATTATGATGGATTTAATACAATGGCCATCTACAAAACCAGTCTGCAAATCCAATGCATTATTGAGGCCAATTTGAATGAAGAAAGCAGTCCATCTCAATGAAGAAAGCAGACTTATGCTAAGGGCTAATGCTGATTGCCAAGTTTTACCAGCCTTACTGAGACTCTGAAGGACCTGGACCTTGGTCATTACCCAGAATGACTTGCCAGCCTTCATAAAAGATCATCTGAACCAAAGTCTCAGTGCTTTAATCTAAAGTTGGCTTTGATGTTAGAGAGCAATATACTGTATATGTGCAGCACCTTATTTCAAATCTCTGAAAGCTACAGTATATATGTTTCGTATTTATTAATAAAAGATGATTCTCTGGTGATGGATGTCGGCTCTGTACAAAACAAGCATGAAGTTTGTGCCCTGAGGTCACATATTTTCTAGTGGAATGAGTTTTGTGGCATAAATTAAGAATCACACCAACAGTCTTGTGTAACAGTGGGTTTGTCACTCACCCAAAAGCCAAAGAGCAGAGGAGCTGCTGTGTTTGAAGGTTAGCGCTCACTAAGATGTTTTTCATCAGTGTTGTTAAAAGAATGTGTTTGGACAGACAAGAGAGACTTTTTAATCATCTTGGATTTTAGTATGGAGATCTGAATTCATCACCTGTAACCAAAAGAGCTTGTAAATCCACGTCTCAACAGCAGAATGTTAAACAAGTGCACAAACAATTCATCTGCTACATTAAAAAAACAGTTATCGATTCCTGCAGGCTGCTATTTTCATTGACTGGCAAAATCACCAAATTTGCACAACTAGAATTGATGTTTAAAACAAACAGTAGCAGTTAAATTAAAACAAATTAGATTGTCTTGACCACTTTTACAGGCTAGTTTTTAGCTCCCTTTTTAAATTAAAATAATTATATATTGGTTATGGGTGTCTTATTTGTATTATAATGTGCATGTGTTGAAGTTACTGTAAAATATTTTAATATTAATCATCCATCGATGAGTCCATGTGGTTGTGGAGTCCGTGCACTTAAGGCTGTCCACTCTTTAAGATGAGACTGAAAATAATATAATATAATATAATAAAATAAAATAATAGATTAACTATAATAAATTATATATATATATATATATATATATATATATATATATATCATTTTATTGTATACAAGATAAAATTACACTCCTTTTGTTCAATAACCACACATAAAAATGATAGGTGAACTTTTATTTTGTGTTTGAGGGTGTTTGTGGCATTGCTTGTCTCCACACTTTAAGATGAGTGTAGAGAAAAAACCTCTTTAAAATAAAATAAAATAAAATAAAATAAATTATTATTATTATTTTACTGCATACATGATATAATTGCATTCCATTTGTTCAATAACCATGCATCAAAATGATAGGTGAACTTTTATTTTGTGTTTGAGAGTGTTTGTGGCAATCACTGTATAAAATATAAAATAACATAATAATTATTATTAATAATAATATTTAAACACTGTTTACATGATAAAAACTGCATTCCATCAGTTCAATAACCATGCATAGGTGAAACAACTTTTATTTTGTGTTTGAAGGTGTTTGTGTCGATGACTGTCGCCCTCTTGTGGAGACATTTGAAAGTACTTTAGCACGCTGAACTGCAGATGAAGCTGCTGCAGGCTCATGGCTTCCCTCCAAAAACCATAACAGCTGAGATCTTTTCAGCTTTGCATCTACAGATCCAGTTGGAGATGAATCAGTTGGACTGATCCTGGTGAGTAACTTACCAGATATTACATGGCTGCTCAGCAGTTACCACAAAACTTATGAGGAAAACCATACAGACTCTCAGGGCAATTAGAATCAGAAAGGCATTTACCATGTTATTTAACAACAATTTATTGATTTTTTTTTTTTTTTTTTTTTTTACTTAATAATTAAGTTTGATGCGGAATATCAGAATAGTGTTCAAAAGTGATGTGTCCATAAACAGTGTAAACAGAAACCTGTTGTTTTAAGCCAAATCGTTCAAATTAATGGGGCAATTGACAATCCTTCAAACATTGTAAGCTGTCAAAACGCTATTTAGTTTGTTTCATTTTTATATTGACTTTGATTGACAACTCCAAATTACCTCAGTTTTGTCATATTGATAACTATGTTAACATGTTCTGTTGAAAACTGGTTACTATGCTAAAAATGTTGGTTGTCTTGTCTGTTTTGGGATTTATAATGTAATATGAACTTTTCAGACAGCATTTTTCATACGCCTTCTGTTTAATCTTTGCTTTCATAAATTGTGAAATTCTTTCATGTTTCTGCTTTTGATCATTCCACAATCGACGGAGAAGAGCAGAACTGATAAAGGAAGGCTGAGGCTGATGTTGTAATGATTGCCACAATGCCTCAGGATTGTGGATCTTTTGGAACGTAATGTGGGTTGAAAACACCTCTGTCCTTAGAGGTTTCTATCTTTTAGGTGTGTTGCATTTGGAGGAATGTTGCCTGATGTAATTTTGACTTCATTTACACCAGAGGTTTGTCGTGACAGAGTCTGTGCTGTGCCTGGAGAAAGAAATGAAGCAATGTGGATCAAATGGAAAAATACAGAAAGACTAGAAAGTTGGAGAGGGTTTAAGAGAGACATATTTAAAAACTTTTTTTCTCTTTTATTTGTCATAATTACAAGCAGTCCAAAGTTTCACCCTCCCACAGCGTCTCCAGCACCCTCAGACACGGACTGAAAGCAGCAGCCGTTCTGAAACACCCACACCATCCGCAGTAATACAGTCATTAGTGTCAGAGTTTCAGCGTGAATCATCAGACCTGAAAAGCATACGCGTTCACATTATTCTGACTGACAATCCAGCAACGAAACAATCCACCAGTTACGATTCACTGTCACATTGTTCTGAAAGTATAACCATAATAGTTAAGCATTAGTGTTGACATTGTGAGGCTGGACTGATTCAGTCATTACCGACCTGTGCAGAGTTATAATCCAGTGCTATTGTTCACCTAAAAAAAAAAAAAAAGAAAAGAAAGATTTTTGCCATACTCAATATCACACAATAAAGCACCATTTAATTAGTCCATTTGACCTTTGTGCTATATTTCTTCTGAGGCCATTTCTTGTGTTTTTAAACTGTAGCCTTAAAGGAACACTCCACTTTTTTTGAAAATAGGCTCATTTTACAACGCCCCTAGAGTTAAACAGTTGAGTTTTACCGTTTTTGAATCCATTCAGCCGATCTCCGGGTCTGGTGGTAGCACTTTTAGCTTAGCCTAGGCGCAATGATATGACGCAGTGCCTGAAAGTAGTCCCCAGCTATATCATAACTAGTTACCTAGCTGGGGACTACTTTCAGGAGCTGCGTAATATCACTGCGCCTGCTGCACCCGTGGTATGGCAGCAAAGTTCCTTGATTATTACGCCGGAATGAGAGTATAGTTCCTAGCCATATCGTCCTAGAAAATCACAACTTTTCATTTTCCGTCGGTCTTAGTACACGATGCAACTACAGAAGAGTCGAGCTTTAAATAGGAAAATTATCGAAACTCTAATCCGATTCAATGATCTATGCTAAGCTAAGCTAAAAGTGCTATCGCCAGACCCAGAGATCGGCTGAATGGATTCAAAAACGGTAAAACTCAACTGTTTAACTCTAGGGGCGTTGTAAAATGAGCCTATTTTCAAAAAAGTGGAGTGTTCCTTTAAAGGGTTAGTTCACCCCAAAATGAAAATTCTGTCATTAATTGCTCACCCTCATGTCGTTCCAAACCCGTAAGACCTTCGTTCATCTTCGGAACACAAATTAAGATATTTTTGATGAAATCGGAGAGCTATCTGACTCTCCATAGACAGCAACGCAACTGAATGGCGGCGCGATCAGACGCAGCGGCTGCTCCAGGTTCCAAAGACGGTGCTTTTATGTCTTTTAATGTCGTCTGTTTGTCTCTAAATAGTGCAAATTTACCACTAACCCATAAGGAAATCACTCCAAAACACATATACGATCGCAAAAGCCTCTTGGATATCGGCAACGCATACAAACACGAACTCTCGGTTGCTACCAAGAAGCTACGAGGCCTTTGTTTACTGCTGGAGCCGGACCTCAAGACCGCGGCCTCGCCTACTGATGCTACCCGCACAAGGCAGCGTCGCAAGCGGTGTGAGAGAGGACGGAAGCGCGGTAAGCGCGGAGGTATACGAGCTAGGTTAAGGGCTAACCCCACAAGACCGGCTCTTCCAACACTAACGCTCTCAAACGTTAGTTTGAAAACAACGTTAGTCGCTGGAAAACAAACTGGACTTAATTCAACTCAATCGATCTACACAGCATGAGGCAAGGGACTGTTGTGTGTTTGTTTTCACTGAAACATGGCTAAACGACAACATCCCGGACTCCGCCATTCAGATGCACGGCCTAAACTGCTACCGAGCAGATAGAGACTCATCACTGTCTGGTAAGACTCGCGGGGGCGGCTTGTGTGTGTATATCAACAAAGAATGGTGTAACAACGCGGCGGTATTATCAAAACACTGTTCATCGCTGGTGGAGTTTATGTTTGTGAAGTGTCGACCGTTCTATCTGCCGCGGGAGTTCACGGCCATTGTTATTGTCGCGGTTTACATTCCCCCGTGTGCAAACGCTAAGGACGCGCTTCGTGAACTCTACAGCGCCATCAGCGAACAACAAACAAATAACCCCGACGGCTTTTTCATCATAGCCGGTGACTTCAACCACGCTAACTTAAAGACAGTTTTGCCAAAGTTCTACCAACATGTGAACTTTGCAACAAGGGGAAATAATACACTGGACCTTGTTTATACAACAGAGAAAAACGCATACAGAGCTGAACCCCGCCCCCACCTCGGGTACTCAGACCACAGCTCTGTTATGCTAATCCCAGCATATAGACCACTTCTGAAACGCGCCAAACCGGTTCAAAAACTCATCACAATTTGGCCAGAGAATGCAACCTCAACACTACAGGACTGCTTTCAGTGCACGGACACATGTGTGATGACACATCTCTCCCAGATGCGCTTAACCACTTTTATTCTCGGTTTGAAATGCAGAATGACACACCTGCACAAAAACTGCCCACACCTCCCAGCGACCAGGCGCTCTGTCTGTCTCCAGCCGACGTGAGGCAGACCCTATCTAGGATTAACCCACGCAAGGCTGCGGGTCCTGACAACATACCTGGCCATGTACTGAAAGACTGTGCTGCACAGCTGACGGATGTCCTAACAGATTTATTCGCTGAGCCAGGCAGTCGTCTCCACATGTCTCAAATCCACAACAATCATACCGGTACCAAAGAAATCACCTGTGTCCTGTCTAAACCGCTGCCATCCCATAGCACTGACTCTATTCATGATGAAGTGCTTTGAGAGGTTAGTCATGCAAAAAATCAAAACCAGCCTCCCCAACACACTCGATCCGCTCCAGTTTGCATACCGCCCAAACCGCTCTACGGACGATGCAATTTCCTCCACCCTCCACCTGGCTCTTACCCACCTAGAAAATAAAGAATGCTGTTCATTGACTTCAGCTCGGTATTCAACATAATAATCCCATAACAGCTCATAAATAAACTAAACCTGCTGGGCCTTAACAATTCCCTCTGTAATTGGATCCTGGACTTTCTAACCGGAAGACTTCAGTCAGTCCGTCTCGGCCACAACACCTCGAGCACTACCACACTGACCACAGGTGCCCCACAAGGCTTTGTGCTCAGCCTGCTGCTCTTCACACTGCTGAACCACGACTGCACTGCCAAGTTCAGCTCCAACCACATCATCAAGTTCGCTGATGACACAACAGTGGTAGGTCTCATCAGCAACAATGATGAAACGCACTACAGAGAGGAAGTGGCACAGCTGGCTGAATGGTGTGGCACTAACAATCTGTCCCTCAATGTGGGGAAGACAAAGGAGGTTGTGTTGGACTTCAAGAGGAGGAACTCCGTTGACCACCCCCCACTGACCATCGACAGCTCGACTGTGGAGAGAGTCAGCAGCACTAAATTCCTGGGGGTGCACATCACAGAGGATCTCACCTGGACCACCAACACCATGTCACTCTCCAAAAAGGCACAACAGTGCCTACACTTTCTCCGCCAGCTGAAAAGAGCAAGTCTCCTTCCACCCATCCTCACCACATTCTACAGGGGCACCATTGAAAGTGTGATGACCAGCTGTATCACTGTCTGGTTCGGGAACTGTAGTACAGCAGACCGAAAGACACTACAGCGGACAGTGACCACGGCTGCAAAGATCATCGGTGCCCCTCTCCCCTCCATCCTGGATATTTTCCTTGCATGATGGTCCAGCAAAACCAACAGCATCGTGAAGGACCCCACCCATCCATCCCACAGTCTCTTCCAGCTCCTACCATCAGGAAGACGGTACCGGAGCATCAGAGCCCGCTCCGCCAGACTGCTCAACAGCTTTTTCCCCCAGGCTGTGAGAGCCCTGAACTCAAACCACCCCGCCCCCCTCTGAAACCCCATGCAAACCCCTACCTCCTGAAACATGGACCCCCCCCCCCCCAACCTTACCACACCAAATAAAAAAACTGTATGAAACTTTTCTGTGCAATTCAAAGTGTGCTACACACAGGTGAGTGGGCCTGTACAAACCACCTGTAGTAACACACTCACCTCTGTGCACACTAGACACTTTCACACACTGCTGTGTGTACACAATCCTACAAAAGACTCAGCAATATATGCATGATTACATGCTCATGCACTACAAATCATCTTGCACTGTTCCCCAGCCAGCTGCTTGACTCACAATGTTTCTCTCTGTACAGTATTTATGTGAAGCATCTGCATAGTTTGTATAGTTTGTGTTTCCTATTTTTTATTTCATTTTTATCTTTAGTTGTAGAAAACATTTATATATAGTATACTTATAGTTAAAATCTGTTAGTAGGTAGTTGTGTGTAAGTTTATAGTGTATTACTTCGTTGTTGTATGTCTGTATGTATGTAGCACCGTGGTCCTGTGAGGCACGACATTTCGTTCCACTGTATGTCCCCACATGCAGCAGAATGACAATAAAGCTCAACTTGACTTGACTTGACTTGAAATGTTCCCAGGTCCAGAAACGTAGTAAATACATCGGTAAAACAGTCCATGTGACATCAGTGGCTCAACTTCAGTTTTGCGACGCTACGAGAATCCTTTTTTTTTTTTTGCGCAAAGAAAACAAAAATAACAGTTTACTCAGCCATTCTTCTCCCCCGAGTTACATCGTCCACTATTTTAGAGAGTATCATAATCTGTACGCACGCTTTCGCCTAGGCGTAAACAACGCTTATTACGCAGCTTTCGTTTATGTGCGCACGCTTTCCCCCCGAACGTAAACAACGCTGATTACGTCAAATACGTTCTTGGGTACTCTCCAAAATGGAGGAAGGCGTAACTTGGAGGAGAAGAATGGTTGCGGAAATTGTTATTTTTCTTTTCTTTGCGCAAAAAAAAGTATTCTCGTAGCGTCACAAAACTGAAGTCGAGCCACTGATGTCACATGGACTGTTTTACCGATGTATTTACTATGTTTCTGGACCTGGGAACATTTCAGTTGCGTTGCTGTCTATGGAGAGTCAGATAGCTCTCCGATTTCATCAAAAATATCTTAATTTGTGTTCCGAAGATGAACGAAGTTCTTACGGGTTTGGAACGACATGAGAGTGAGTAATTAATGACAGAATTTTCATTTTGGGGTGAACTAACCCTTTAAACAACAAAATATAGAGCAAATTATGACAGAATTTAGTTGGATTTAAGGCCAAACAAATTCTGTTTAAATATATATAACATTATTTTTGAGAGATTGATAATAAAATAAGAAATATGACGGCGATGCTGGATTGATTCATACAGATATTAAGTTAACAGCACATACACTTTCAATGAAAAGTTTGGAGTTGCTAAGATTTTATGTTTTTGAAAAAAGTCTGCAAGGCTGCATTTATTTGATAAAAAATACAGTAAAAAATGTAACACTGTAAAAAATAAATCCATAAAACAACAGAAAAAATACTGTCAGCTCATTACACACGATATTATCCATTAATTTTATGGACATTTCTGTTAACTCTAAAACACAATATGAAGTGCAAAATTCAAAATACTGGTAAAACGCCTGTAAAACATAAATACGGAAAAATTCCTTCAAATTATACAGTATATTGTGCCCTGCTTTTACAGTTTGGCATTTTAAAATAACTTTTCTATTTGAATATTTGAATATGTAATTTATTCTTATGATGCAAAGCTGTATTTTCAGTATCATTACTCCAGTCTTCAGTGTCACATGATCCTTCAGAAATCATTCTAATATGCTGATTTGCTGCTCAAGAAACATTTATTATCATTATAGGCTACATATGTCATGATTAAGTCTTTACTGTCACTTTTACTCATCCCCGCTGAATAAAAGTAAATAAAATAAAATTTCAAAAAAATCATACCAGCGGTACTATAATTTCTTTTATATTTATATTATTTATTTTATATTATTTTTCATTATTTTATTTTAGATTTTATATTATATCTATATACTATGCATACTATATTATATACATACACTCTCAGAAATAAAGGTACAAAAGCTGTCACTGGGGTGGTACCTTTTCAAAAGGTACATGTTTGTACCTAAAGAGTCCATTTTGGTACCTTAAAGGTACATATTAGTACTTAAAATGTACATATTTGAAACTAATAGGTACAAAAGTGTACCTTTTTGAAAAGGTACCGCCCCAATGACAGCTTTTGTACCTTTTATTTCTGAGAGTGTAGCAACTAATGTTTACATGAGTAGTCCATTAGTCTCTGAACATCTCTGTCTTCAATATCTTCAGTGTGTGTGTGTGTGTATGACATTATGGTGAGGGACATTAATGACCGCGTGTTAAGCATCCAGTTGGCTAGTTTACAAATGACCTGTGCTCTTTTTTTTTTTATGAGGTTTATGTTTATGAGGTTATGTAGCTGCAGGCTTTCACTGAAGAAGTGCAGTTTGTTGAGTGGAGCTGAACATGTGCTGTTCAGATGACGTCTGATAAAACGCTAGACGTCAGACATCACGACTCACAAGATCAGCGGTGATTTATTTATGGTTACACACAGCTTTAAGACTGGTTAAATTAAAGGACATTGTTCGACTTGAATCCATTTGTGGATTTATTATAAATGGTAATAAAAAAGCAGTCCAGTCCAGATTTCCTCAAACCAAGTTAATAATAACAGCCATATGCATTATGTAATCTCACTAAATCCATGAAAAACAGGAGTCCACAACACAAAGGGGAGTCAATTTAAACCAAAATGTAATAAGATGTAGGCTACCACAGAAGAAAGGGAGTATTTAACTGCTCTTTAATTACTTGAAAATGTAGAACAGATGTGCTGTGACTGAAGCAATGAATCTTTAGCAAGTCTAAAGAGAGTGCCCTCTACTGACTGATACAGATATTTAATTTTATTAATTGTTTTAGTAATGAATATTTTATATTTAATTTATATTTTTATATTTTATTATAAAATATTTTTTATTTTTTAATTTTAGTATAACTTTATACACATTTTTTTCTGGACTCATTTAATGATCTCCATTAATTTGCTGTAAGTAGACTGCGATCTTGTCTTAGACCATAAGCCGAGACCCAGACCAGGACTCTGCTGTAAGTAATGAGACCCCGAGGCAGATGAAGGCCAGGTTAATGTAGTTTCAAGAGGTCCCAGGACTGCGACCGTTGGTTAGGACTCCAGCTCTGCCATATGATTATTTTAAGAGCTTCACCAGGTTTTCAGTACCTGCAGGCAGAGCCGTTCACATGGGGGAACCCAGGGGTCAGAGTTTGACTGGTTAGCATGGCCCGGTTAGCCTCTGCTAGCAGATGTCGTAGCTGCACCATCTGGCAACAAAAACATCTCTCTTCAGTCACTGACAGCCATTCGGAAGGAGTTTTGTGTTCTGGTGGAATACAGTTTGGTGTGTGCAACCTATGAATTGCAAATGTAACATTATATTAAAGTAGATGCTTTTAATATTTTATGCGGTCCAAAATATTGTTTTCAAAGATATGCTAAATATAAACAGCATGGCCTAAGGAAAAATATTTTTAAATGGACTTGTTTAAACCTTCAGATGTACTAATTTATTACAAAATGTACTTAAAGAGGTAAGATAATACATTTCCAGTCTTAAAATATTGAGAAATATTATTACAATTTAAAATAACTTTTCAGTGTGAAATATATTTTAAAATGTAATTTATTTCTATGATTCAAAGCTGAATTTCTTGTCCAGTGTTTAGTGTCACATGATCCTTCAGAAATCATTCTGATATTCTGCTTTTTTTCAAGATGCATTTCCTGTTATTATCAATGTTGGAAACAGTTGTGCTGCATATTTCTGAAATCTTTTCTAAGATTATAAATGTCTTTAGTGTCACTTTTAATCATTTCAGTGCACCCTTACTAAATAAAAGTGTTAATTTATTTTTTAAAAATCTTCAAAAACTTCAAAAGACTTATTATTAAAAGAATGTTTTCATATTTGAATTTATATCGAAAGCAAAAGAAATAGAAACAACTAAAACTTCAAAAATATTTTGTGAATGTTTAATTAAAAATCTGTATTTGCCATTTGGCTTTTTTTTTGTATATTTTAAAATGAATTTAAAATATGTTTGAATTTATATTTTTGTAAATTTATATTTTTGTGTATTTTGAAATATATTTAAAAATGTATCTGAGAATATGTATTTCTTCAATGTTTTGGATAAAAATCTAAATATAAGTCTGAAAATATATTTTGTATATTGTATGTTTTATGAAATATGTCTAAAAATATATCTGAAAATGTTTTTGTATATTTTTAAATGTATTTAAAAAAATATAAAATCAATATTTTTTTCTATATTTTAAATTATTTTAAAAAATATATCTGAAAACACGCATGCACACACACACATATATATATATGAGAGAGAGTATTATTGTTTATTTTATTTTTTTTGATGTAAGGGATGCACCAATTGAACATCTCTCATTGAAATGAATAGTGATGCTATATAAAGGATAGCTTTCTTCATATTATATGTTTTGTATTTCTGTGTCGTCTTGGCAACTCCATAAGCCTGTGCTAAATGTCACAGTAGAAACTGATCTGACTTTTGTTATCTTCACAATAATAGCTTGGATGCCACTATTAAAGGACTGTGATGCCGTGATAATTGCTTAATTGATTAGGATCAATAACGGAACGTCCTTTTCAATTAAAGTCCAGAGATGATGTGCTGGATGTCATGACAGTGTGCACTGTGCTTTCACACATCAGGAGGGTTTCGTACGGCTAGGACTTCTGTTAACAAGGATGCTTTGGAGGCCAGTATCTGTCTCTACACAGGTTACACACAGACAGACTCTTCAGTGAACTGTCATGTGTGACTGCTGATAGAGCAGAAGGGGTTAGTCAGGCAGGCAGTTTGTCTTCCTGTAGGGTTTCAGGAAAATAAAAGCAACCACTGCAGCTCTTCTTGCTCTTCCTTCTGAATACTGATTCCTCTTGAAGTGTTTTTTTTTTTTTGTGTGCGTGTGTGCTTATAAATGTTTCAGTCATATGTACATGTATATTACATTTGTTTTTTTTTAAGTCTCTTCTGCTCACAAAGACCACATTTATTAATGAATAAATACAATAAAAACAATAATAATGTGATATAATTTAGCAATTTAAAATAACTGGTTTCTGTGTCAATACATTTTAAAATGTAATTTATTCCATGTGATGCAAAGCTGAATTTTCAGCATCATTACTCCAGTCTTCAGTGTCACATGATCCTTCAGAAATCATTCTGATATGCTGATTTGCTGCTCAAGAAACATTTCTTATAAAAATGTTGCATACAGTTGTCAGCTTGTCAACACCAGTTGTCGACAACATTTATTTGTACTTATAAAAATAAGTAAAAATTATTTTAAAGTTATTTTTAAAATACTTTTTTTGTGCAAATTTAAAAGTATTTACTCTGACTTTTGATCTGTGTAATGCATTATTGCTTATTTGAATAAAAATATTCAAACTAATACTTTTAAATGGTATGATGTTTGCTTTTTGTTCCAGATTGATTTATTTTAATCTAGTAATTAATTACTAGTAATGACAAAGCTGCTCTTTTTCTTGTAATGAAAGTTTTGGTCTGTTTTTCACATAAAGTTGTCATATGATATTAGAAAACTTATGATAAAATGCATAAGTTATACTGACAACTGTCATTCTTTTTATGGTGCTTTTTATTCTTTTTTGTATGTATGTACCTCAAACATTCTGCTAAACATTGATATTATGCTAAATAATGCGAGTCTTATGGGTTTTGATGTCAGAATATTAATATTAATATTTCTGGGTGAAATATTGCTTTAAGGAACTCAATTTACTCAAATACAAACAAACCCAAACTCATTTTGAGGCCTGTCAAACAATCTCTCCCTTACAACCCGACCCTTAGTCCTCTCATGCGAAAACGCTGCGGCAGAGTTTTATGGGCAAAAGAAGTTAAACTGGAGGAAAAGCAATTACCTTCAACAAAGCCATTGTTTGACACAAACATTTTTATATATATATTTATGTAGGCGACCTTCTCAGCAGATCATGTTCTCAACACTAGGTGGAGCTGTGGATGAAGCCACAGTTCATTCCTATACACTCAATTTGTATATACAGTTATAAAGTCTTAATTCTGTAACTATACATTTTTATCAATTAAAATGAATAAATGAATATGCATGTGTTTTTGCAGCCTAAATATATCTTTATAGCTGAGGATTTTATGGGCAAACAGGCTAATGTAAACTCGCATGCATGTGGCCGCACATAAATCTTTCTGTTTCCATCTGTGTATATCCATATTCATACAGCTACATGCTGAGTGAGCGTGTATGTCTTTGAGAGAGACACTTGTTGTATGGATGGCATGAATCATGCTGAGTGTTTGGGATTAGCACTTCAAAAGGATTATTAATTTATCAAAGGCAAGATGGTACTGCAGCACTGGCTCAAAGCCAGCAAGAATAATCGACTTCACACTCACACACAAAGCAACATATATCTCAACGTCTTTCAAACACAATGGCACAACCCACACAAACACACTTACACAAATTCATACACCCACACACTGATAACCTGCTGACATATTCATACTACAAAAATCAGACATAAACAACAAAAAAGTCAATTAAGTCTGGATTTTATATTTATAATATATACTAGTGTGTGTGTGTGTATATATATATATATATATATATACACACACACACACACACACATATATATATATATATACTAGTGCTGTCAAACGATTAATCACAATTAATCACATCCAAAATAAAAACTTCACACTGGACTTCAAGCAGCTTGGATTCTGTGCCTCTCCACTCTTCCTCCAGTCTCCAGACCTTGATTTCCAAATGAAAGCAAAATTTACTTTTATCTGAAAAGAGGACTTTGGACCTCTGAGCAACAGTCCAGTTCTTTTTCTCCACAGCCCAGGTAAGACGCTTCTGACGATGTTTCTGTTTCAGAAGTGGCTTGGTAGCCCTTTTCCTGAAGACGTCTGAGCGTGGTGACTCTTGATGCACTGACTCCAGCTTCAGTCCACTCCCTGTGAAGCTCTCCCAAGTGTTTGAATCAGCTTTGCTTGACAGTATTCTCAAGCTTGCGGTCATCCCTGTTGCTTGTGCACCTTTTCCTACCCAATTTCTTCCTTCTAGTCAACTTTGCATTTAATATGCTTTGATACAGCACTCCTTGAACAGCCAACCCTCTGTGACTTACCCTCTTTGTGGAGGGCATCAATGTTCGTCTTCTGGATCATTGCCAAGTCAGCAGTGTTCCCCATTATTGTGGTTTCAAAGAACAAGAGATACCCAGAATTTATACTGTATGGATGGTCATTTATTGAAACTCAAATAAAAATGTTCTAATATTTTGAGATACTGATTTTTGACTTTCATTAGCTGTAAGCTCTAATAATCAAAATTAAAACAAAAAAAAAAACTTAAGTGTTTTACTTTACATGTAATGAATCTAAATCTGGAATCTGAGCCGGTGAAGGGCTGCTGTTCGCGGTGGAACTGTGAGCTTTAGACCGTGGCCTCGCGTTTCACTCGTAGCTGAGAGATGGCTTGACTGACTCCAAAACCCACCCAAAAAACAAACAGTAATGAAATTAGAGAACATATTTTAACATCAAATTAAATTACACTCAGTATTATAATGAATAAAATCCATTTATGTTATGCAAGGCAAAGGCGTTTCCACCACGAAACGACGATGCAGCTGACATCTCGTCCTTATGTTGCATTGCATAAAATAATACTAAAGACTTTATAAATGAAATAAAATGTATACAAACCCGGAAAGAGAGCACCAAATCGGCGGCAGTGGCACTGAGAACCGCTCTCTCTTGTGGACTTAAAAAGCCCGTGTTCACAGCAACTGCGTTGAGAAGTTTCACCGGAGACAGGGTCAACCCAGCGGTTAGGAAGAAAAAATAACCCAGTGTTAAAATGACCGAGCACCTGGGTAAAAATATTAAAAATAACCCAATAAAATGACCCAAGAGGCTGAACCCATCATTTGGGTTAAAAAAAAACAAAAAAAACCCAGCATTTTTTAGAGTGTGTGCGTGTTATTTATATAAATGTGTGTGTGTGTGTGTGTGTGTGTGTAGGCCTATGTATACTACTCTCTTCACATATTGTTTTTCACATATATACAACCCTAGTCTTTGTACACTACATATACTCCCTAGTAAGTATTCTGAAGCAGTATATGTATTACATCAGGCTATGTGAGGCAGGTGGAAGCATTTGTTTCTTAGCAGCTTCATTTTTTATTTATTGGTCTATGCAGCCCAGCAAATGCAACTGCTTTACACCTACTCAGACACACCTGGATTGCAGAACAGCACACGCCTTGATTTGTTTTGCGCACTAACAATGTGCGAACAAGAAAAAACCGCAGCCAGACAGTCGTGCATGTTTTTTCCTCATGCACACACACACACACATGCTCAGACACACGCGCATCTCGGGGGACGGTGTTGCATTCGGGCATTACAAAATGCTCACACAGAGTCTGTTCTGCACCTTCACAGATTCAAACTGCCATCTGGACCCAT
Organism: Tor tambroides; assembly: GCA_021397915.2. Taxonomy (NCBI): domain Eukaryota; kingdom Metazoa; phylum Chordata; class Actinopteri; order Cypriniformes; family Cyprinidae; genus Tor; species Tor tambroides. The sequence continues at coordinate 50,084 of JAFVLL020027777.1, forward strand.
CTGGAGGATTTGGCCACCAGAAACACTCGCGTACACACAGTATCTCTCAAACACACAGTCTACATGTTCATGCATGCATGCATGCAAAAATAAATATGCATGTGCACAATTCAGTTACTGATATAAAGAGTGTTGGCGCTCTGTAGGGTTTACATACGTGAAAGTGTGTGACATTTCCTCTAATGTACATGTGAACATGCACATGTTGGAAAGCTGCCCAGATCACTCTGAGGACGAACAGAACATCAGTTCAGTTTTCCAATATGTTCCCAAACGTGGCAGTCGGCCAGCAGACACACGCATGCATTCACAGACAGTGAATGGGGCAAGTTAATGAGAGGGAAAGCTGGAAAGAAGAGGTTATTGATTACAGGTGTGATACCTAATAAAGCTTCTGCCTGTACAGTAGAATAAAAAACAATAATGCAACCGTGTGTGTGGTTGTTTACATAGCTATACTTTAGAAACAAAATTGTCCTGGGAAGCTCAAATCTGAATAGTTCACCCTCAAGCCATCCAAGATGCAGATGTGTTCGTTTCTTCATGGGAACAGATTTGGAGAAATTTTGCATTGCTTCTCTTGCTCACCAGTGGATCCTCTGCAGTGAGTGGGTGCCGTCAGAATGAGAGTCCAAACAGCTGAAAAAAAATAATCCACACCAATCCAGTCCATAAATTAACATTTTATGAAGCCAAAAGCTGCGTGTTTGTAAGAAACTAATCCATCATTAAGACGTTTTTAACTTCAAGTTGTCCTCTAATCTCTATAATATTGCTTTCTCCAGTGAAAAAGTCGTCTCGTCTGAATCAGGAGAGAAATATGCACAGATCAAGCACTGTTTACAAGTGAAAACATTCCAAAACAGTTCTAAACAACAGCTTTGTTGGTGGATTTTGATGTGAGAGGATGACAGTGGATGGGGTTTTTCACTGTTGGAGGAAGGATTATAATGGATTATGGACTGGAAAATACCAAAATTTTGGCCAGAATCACTTCTGGCCAAAATTTTGGTATTTTCCAGTCCATAATCCATTCAGTTATTCAAATTAAAATGCTTTAATAATGGATTTGTTTGTTACAGACACACATGTTTTTGCTTCATAAGACATTAATTGATGGACTGGAGTGGTGTGGATTATTGTGATGTTTTTATCAGCTGTTTGGACTCTCATTCTGACTGCACCCATTCACTGCAGAGGATCCACTGCTGAGCAAGTGATGTAATGCTACATCTCTCCAAATCTGTTTCCATGAAACAAACACATCTACATTTTTGATGGCTTGAGGGTGAGTAAATTTTCAGGAAATTTTCATTTTTTCTAAACCATTCCTTTCGTGAAATAAATTGTTGTTTCTAAAATGCATAGTTTTTTTGTAGGGTTTATTATGTAGTCGGGTGTTTGTGAGTGTTTTCATGAGCTCTCCTCATCCATGCGCAGCTGCTCTACTGATGCACTGCAACACTAGAATTTATTTGAGCTGTTAAACAGCAGAATCGACACCATCAAACTCTTGACTCAACTGAAAGCCCTTGGTGTGTTTCTCCCATCGTTAGTGCCACTAGTTTATACAGAAATGCATGAACACACACAATGCTTATACGGTGCATGAGAGGTAGTATTCTTAATGGTATACTTGTATGTATGTGTGTGTGAGTGTGTGTATGTGTAGATGTCAGTTTGATTTGAAGGACATATACAGAAAGACACAATCAGCCTCTCCCTGACTTTCTATTACACATACAGTGGGCAGGTTTATGTGGGGTGTGTTTGTGTCATCTCAGTGCTGACTGATGAGGTCAGATACCTCAGTATATGAGAGAGAGGAGAGAGACACACACACACACACACACTGTGACACCGACACAGCAGCAGAACACTATGGAGTGTGAATACACAGCCCCGTTTATGCTTATTTATGGATTTTTTTGGAAGCAAGTTGTTTTAATTTAAAGATAATTTTGTCTGGTGCAAAATTATTGGATTTTGAAGTTTACTGTGAGTCATTTGGTTTCGTGAAAAATTCTTGGAACAAAATAGTAACACGATTAACTGATTACCAGCATTTAAAAATAACATTTTTACTCTGGAGCAATTGAAAAGGATTTTCTCTCCATGTTTTCTATTCTGTTCTGCAAAACAATTGTCACAGTACGGCCAGGCTCATCTCCCAACCAATTACCACTATCCACCTCACCTGAGTTCTGATCACCCTGAGCACCTGCACGCCGTCATCACCGCAATTACCTCTCACATAAAAGCACCTGCCTCAGTTCACCCAGTTGTCCGATCTTGTTGTGACTACAAGGACC
>JAFVLL020027778.1:0-20156 GCA_021397915.2 Tor tambroides
GTATCTGAATTGTAAATCATGCTTTTTACAGTCATTTTACAGTTTAATATGGTACTATAGACATTGCCCTACCCCGCTCATATGGTATTAATTTTAATTGTGCAGGTCTTAAAAAAGGTCTTAAAAAGTCTTAAATTTGAGCTTAAAACAAACGGTAATATTTTGAAAATAACGCGGGTTTTTGGGCAATGACGTTTCACAAGTCCACAAGAACAGACAAGAACACACACTGAGAAACGGTTATTGTCTGTGTGAAAATATAATACACACTTATATTTTTTTGTGTGTGTTTGCGCACTCTGATGTAATAAGCCGAACACAGCAGAGCGGAACGAGTGAAGGAGAAGCTTTATCCCCTTGTATCACGCACAAGTGACGATTCTAGTAAACTAATCAACTTCTGCAGCGAGTTTAGCTCCACCCTTTTGGTACCCTTTTCTGTGCTAGGTACCCCAATGAAAGGGTACCAAAAAATGTGGTACAGTACAGTTCGCTATTTTGGTACTATTCACAACTTCTGACAATGGAAACGGACATAATTGCGTACCGTACTGTACCGAACCGTACCGCTCAGTGGAAACGAGCCATAAGGCTTTACTGATATAATGTGAACCACAGAAAAGAACCACATTGATCCAGTCTAGAAACACAGTGAAAAGCAAGCAAGGCTGTAAACTTTGAAACCAGGGCAACAATATTTAAGGAAAAACCCTGACTACCACCATACAAAGCCACATATCCAATATTAATTTGCCATTCTTTAGAAAAGGAACATGCAAACGGTCTATATTGATGCCACTGTATTAGGGATTTGAGCATATTTGGTTGAAAACACCGTGAGTATGTATTTGAGGAGTGCATACTGTTAAGTGTTGTGCTGGTCTGATTGTTATGCTGAGAGAATAGGATAAGAACATGGTAAGTCAGTGGGCTTGTATGTGTATGTGCTCTGTACAATTCAAAGGCAGGTTCTAGAAAATTTAAAGTCAGGTAGAAGTTTTAGTGTTAGGAGGTGTGCTGAGGCAGATTCTGTGGTGGCTCAGCTGGCAGGTTATTCTGAACATCTCCATTCTGATCGACTGGGACTTTCACCACTACAAGACAAAACAGGCAGTGTTTACCATGCTGAAACATTCACCTTCATAGCGTTAACAGAGTCCATCTTTCTAAAATGATATCAAGTAAGGTTAACCAAATGTTGAATCACAGAATATTAATTTCAATTTTATCACCTTGACTCTCTTCATTTGCTAGTTTCTGGATCTCTTGTTGAAACTGGAGCTCTCCATTAGGACCTGAGGGAGGCTGTCGATTCAGTGCCTGTTGCTCCTTTTGTTTTTGTGACATCTCCATTACTGCCTGATTAGGAAAAAAACAAGCTGTCAGTTCCCTGGCATCAAAGTAATGCATCAAAAAAATACAATAATACCTAATACTGATGTTGTAAATTACATAAAATAATTTGTTTTACTATGTGCTCAACAGTAAGAATTATTTTACACGTGCCAATAATATCAAATTAGTTACAAAAATAAGTCACTATTAATTCATTTAATAAAAACATAATTTGTATTAAGACACACATTTTATTTATTTTTGAAAATTACTATACAAGTATTCTTCCCAAAGAAATTTTGTAAAAATAGCTAGAAATTATACAGCTATTGTAGGCAAGAAAAGGGATGCAATCAATTGAAACCAGTCTCTTACCTGCTGATATTCTCGTTTCTGGGCTTCTAGGGCTTTGCTTCTCTCCTTGAGAAGTTCCTGCTCTTGTTGTAATTTCTCCGCCCTTCTGCCAAGCTCCACCTCCTTATCCCGAAGTTCTGCTTCAAAGCGCTGCAGCTCCTCTTCTGTGTACACTGGCTTTGTATCATCGAGTGTCTTGAAGTGCAGAAAGATAATGAGTTAGCACAAAACACTGCCATGTAAAAACAGTATGACAACGTCGGACATGCATCTAAAACTGGCTCTAACCTCCCATTCCTTTGGGTTGTTAAACTCTTTCTTCTCCGTAGATTTGAGGAACTCTTCCAGGCTGACCAGTCTATCACGATTGAGATCTACCTGCAGTGAGAGGAAAAAGCTATTTAAAAGTGAACAGTTTAAAGGTAATTAAAAATGAACTGAAGTAACTAATTAAGAAAAGACTAATGCAGCAAAAATCAGATAAAAGAATGACTATTTCTTCATCTCATGCTTCCTGAATGAACAGAACAGATGGAGTCACTGCTGCTCCACACATTGTGCAAGTGTTAAAAAGCTGAAGGAGAAAGATAGATAAAGGGAAAGAGAAAGAATGAACGCGCTTACATACACACTCTTACAATATTTTTGCCTGGACATTCTAACGGCTTATTCAGCATTCACTTATCGCACATTTCCAACAACAAAACCAAAAAAAGACTCACAAAAATTCTAAATAGTTTCAGGTAAACACAGCATTTTATCAGCTGATTTTGGTTTAGTTTTAGCATTCTATAAACACACTCAATAGGAGTCACTGCAAAAAAAAAAATGAAGGTTTTACGTTCTGCATGACATGTTCCCGCATCCTCAGCCTCTCCTCCTCCATCTCCATCATGTCATCCTCTTCATTCTTGGGATCATACACCTTCTCCAGCTAAGACAGCACAAAAGACAAGATGAACACATCAGAAAGGTGCTTACACCTTTTCAGTTATTGCCAGTGGCTCGTTTTCTGCATGTCAAGAACAGCTTTTATGAGCTTCATCAAACTTGACATTATGGAATCCCATGTTTTACTCAGGACAGCCACTAGAGCCCACTAGAGTCTGAACTGCTGACTCAGTCACAGCATAAAGAGGCTTCCATCGCTGTCAGTAACAGATTGCAATGATTCACCGACCTCAAAGGTGAAACATTACCTCTTTTGTGAAAAGGGCCTCCAGCTCTTGCTCATCCAACACACCGTCACCATTTGTATCTAAGTGAGAAAACGCAATTAAATTCATTTTGTCTCCGGAACGGCTGCTTATGGACTAGTTGAGGACAAAAAGATTCACCGTGGAGCTTAAAGAATGTCTTGGGATTGAACTCCTGTGGATCCAGCCCATCTGTCTCTTTCCAGACCTCCCGTAACTGATCTACGCTACCCTGAAAGAATGAAAAAGGAAGTAAAAGAAAGTTTTAGTTTTAGGAAATGTGCTAAGCAGCATCAAATTTAACTCATCTTAGTCTTTCTATCTATCCATATATCTCCCTTTCTTCATCCCCTCACCGGAGCGTTAACTTTAGGATGTTGCCGGTGCTTTTCTTTCAGCTCCTCGATTCTCTTCTCCTCCTCCTCTCTCTTCTCCTGGTCCAAACTCTTCAGGTATTCCCTCCTCTCATGTTCTTTCAGCATCTCGTAGCGCTTAAACTCCTCATGACGCTCCGCATCGTAATTCTCAAGATCTTTAGTGGCCTGACAAATAAGCACAAAAAAAAAGAAAAAAAGTGTATGACTCAACTTATTTTATTTTTTTTTGTTTAATTATGTATTTGTGTTTTTATGTAATATTGTGGAAAACAATTAATAAATTATAATCTGATAGAAACAGATACCCCCCCTCCGTTTTATTTTATTATTTATTTTTAAATTATGTATTTGTGTTTATATGTATTACTCTTTTCTAATTTTATGTTATTTCCCTATATTTTATTTCACGGTTTTATTGTTTGCAATTGATTGGATTTTTGTTAACTGGGGTAATAATATTGTGAAATTTTCACTTGTGGCGAATGGGTCGGTTATCTGTGCACTTGTTATTTTGTGTTAAAAAAAAAAAAAAAAAAAAAAAATCTCATAAAAGGAACTTTAAAAAAAGAAGGAAAAAATATGTATACTATGTATGTATACTAAATTCGCATTAACACAGAAACAAGAAAAGAAGAAAGATCAAGTTTTATTTACTCGCATTTGAAACTTGAAAGTTAAATGTAGTTTCCAAATAAGTATGCGCTGAATGCTTGTCAATCTATGTTGCTGGTTAATGATTTTTTGCAATTTCACATTATGGCATGTTAGGAATGGGTGTTACCGTTGCGATAAGCAGCTCCAGGTCTTTGGCCTCAAATGTGTTCTGATTATGAGGGTCCAGATGTTCAAACTGCTTCAACAAGGAGACATGATCCATCTGAACACCTGCAACCACAACAAAGCATTTGCGTGAACATGCGCGTGGGAGTGACGTCAACAGATTTTCTTGCTCATCAGTATCACTTGAGTAATACATAAACACACTCACTCTGTGCGTTGGTGCTGTCCAGTTTAGCCTTCAGCAACATCCTGAGGCGTGAGACCTCTTGCCTCTTCAACTCATCCAGTCGTGTCCTCACATGGTGGCCCACCAAATCCAACTCCTTACTGAGCCGTCCATTCTAAAACACAGTAGCTTTCCATTAAGTACTTGAAGTACCGATGAAATTAAAAACTTCAAAGCTAAAAGGCAAAACAGCGTAAAGGAGACTGCATTTTTGGTATTTTCCTCATTCATTTTCTCCATAGGGATTTTATAAATATAAAATCTTAAATAAAAAAAATTATTTAACTATGAACCAAATAAACCAGCTCTGAGAGGAATCACATTACAAATTTAATTTGAAGTCAATAAAGAATGAAAAATTCAGACAAAGAACAACCCTATGTACTGGGCCAGATTTACTAAACAGGGCAAATTAGCGTTAGAGCACAATTCCATAAAAGCACCGATGGGAGGAGAAAATTTTGCATGTGGTTTACTGACAACGCACACATTAAAGAACACAGACGCAGCCAGATCATTTCCATAATGACCAGCGCAACCTACCAAGAGCAGTGCAAATTACCGCCTGCTTTAAGACATGCTTTTTGGGTGTTAAATAATGGCACAAATAATAGTAAATTGACAAGAGAAAACGTTCGTAAATCGTGTTGCGTGATTAATTTGAATACTCTCCTCCTATAGGGAAAGGGAAACTCCTACAAATGCATATTCAATAAGGTCAGGTGCAAAAATAACTGTCCATGTCTTTTCAGTGCTAATTCTTCACTGTGTGTCTTTAGTAAACTCTGCCAGTACTATTTTAATGCCAAAAATACAGTTTGCGCTGGTGCAAGCTGTTAGTAAATCTTGCCCAAAATATCTTTTATGAAGCAATGATCTACACATCTCAAATTACATAAAAATAATAATATATAATTGCTGACTAATAAATCACTGTACAAAAGTATGTTATAATAAAAAACAACATGTTATTAAAATATATTAAAACTCCTATAGAAAGATTTCATCATAAATTCCTTAAATTAAAAAAAAATAATTCTTAAACCTCCTACCTGCAATGAGATGAATCGCAACATTACAAATTTTAATTTGACGCAAATAATATGAAAAAATGGTACATAGATTGATAGACAGACAGACAAACAAACAAACAGATAGATAAACATAAGTTGTTTGTGAGAGTATGTGACCAACTCAATTTTAAAAAAAAGCTGAAAGCACACTTATTTGTGACTTCTACAGAAGCTTATGTTATCATATTTTCTTATGCATTATCATTCTTTATGAAGAAGAGGAATGGGATTTTTCCATTTGTTGTTGTGCTCTACAGAGCAAGCTCTTTACCTTGATGTCGTCTGTGTTGGCAGTCTGGAGTTTTTCTCTGAAGTGAGGGTCTGTTTCCAGCACTTCAATCACCTCTCTGAGGTAACGGTCATAGTACAGACCAGTATCCTGAGATATGCACATACAGCCAAAATACGAGAGCATGTGAATATTGAACAAATGATTAATGCACATGGCATGCGCTAGTGTATGAGCATGATTTGAAACCAGTCTTACCACATTCTCCTCTGCTTTCTCCTCCTGGGGAGGGTCTTGGTTGCGATCTATTGGCACTGTCCACACCACCAGACACAGAGACAAAAGCAGCAGCCCCTTCAAGCCTCCTGTCATCCTTGGATACCTTTGGATACATTGATTAGCCAGCCTTTACTTTCACCCTTTAGAGAGAGAGCGGTCTCTTTAAGCAGACAGGTTTATTTATATAAGTACACATCGATCATGACAAGAGAGAGCAGCCGAAGAAAGCAAGTCTGTACGACAGTTCGCGAAAAAACACTTAACATATTTCACAACAGATGCAACTTCATGACAAAAACAGTCACAGCCATCTACCGACGTCTGTAGTGTCGTTTAATCTGAAACTCTTTAGTCTAAATCAAATAAACAGCGAGTTCTCTTACCACAGGGTCAGATCCTGCTTGAGCGGTGAGTGTAACCTGTGACTACAAATTACTCAGCGTTGCTGCCTCAAAAAACAAATGCGGCCATGAATTATGACGCAATCTAAATGCGACGCTTTCTACAAACATGAACCTACAGTATTTTGTATCTGTAACATCGTTTGTTATTAAAATTATAAATGGGATATATTTTTTATAACTCCATTAAGCCACTTCACCAAAAATGCTAATGTAATGTATCCCTAAACAAAACAACTGTTATTTGTATGCAAAAAAAGTTTTTCTATTTTTTATAATTTACGTAATAATAATAATAACAACAACAACAATACTAATAATTATTATTAGTATTAGTATTAGTATTAGTAGTATTATTTACACGACACTAAAACATAAGGAAAAGCGCAATTACCAAGATTGATTAATTTAGTTTTTAGAAGATCTTGTATAATGTTTTTCTCTTCTTTCTTTCTTTCTTTCTTTCTCTTGATAATGGACTTTGAGAGCGCTGACTAATTTCGTTTTTAGAAGATCTTGCAGCATTTTTCTCTTTCTTTCTTTCTTTCTTGTCATATGTTGTTATATAAATGGACTTTGAGAGACGCACATTGTTGGCAAACATAGACACTTTATTTTAATTAATTTTTTAAAATAGATATTCATTTTTATCCAACACTTTGATTACAAACAGGCTGAAACACTGACAAACAAAATAAATTAAATATAAAAATATGCACACAATAAATAATATGATAATATAAAATGTAGAACTGTAATACATAAAGTGAAAAAGGATAGACCTGAAATACATAAAAAGTCACAATTACAGTTATGGCAATAGAAATTAATAAATATGGCACAAGTAAATCGTAATCCTTCAAACAAATAAATAAAAATTATTATAAATTAGATCACTTCAGAAGTTACATAAGACAAAACATAAATGTCACCTTGTGTTTAAATCAGTTTTACTGATAATAAAAGTGAGACGCAATAAATATCACTCATAAATTAACCCTGTCTTAAAAGTCTATTTCTCTTAGGTCTGTGGGTGTGCTGGCTCTTTCCTCTTCAATATCACCATCTTTCTCCTGGTGTGCTCCATTTCTCAGTCTCTCCCTGAGAGCTCCTTCTATCAGCTCAGTGCAGCACTGCAGCACCGCCTGTCGGCACAAGCAGGAATAGTTCAAAATAAACAAGTGTCACAGAGACACATACAAACACGGACACTTAATAATAATAATAATAATTCTCTATCTTTTAAATATATTATTATTATAATTATTATTATTAATGATTTTATGTTTAGCGAACTCATACTCTCTCAGACAAATCTATGCTCACCACATCAGTCTGACAGACGGTGGCCAGGGCAGAGGTCATGACACTCGGCTCTCCCGCACTCTTGGCCTTTAAACCCCGTAGGGCAGAGTTCAGCGCAGCCGCAGCCACCAGTGATGGAGATGTTCCCAGAAAGCGCGAGTCACACACACACATGGCGACAAGTGTATCGCTGTGGCGCCGCAGCGTTGCGAGAAAGTCTCCTGTATGCGCGTCGCCATCCCTGAGTTCCCCGAGAGTGCGCAGGAAGTGTGGGATAAAGTCCTGGGGAGTCACTGCTGCCACATCCCACCGCAGAGTGGCCAGCACCACACGCTCCATTTCCTGTTGGAGTAAGCATATTTAATAACTTGTACTGTCTATATGCATATGTATATGTCATTTTTATTGCTCTTTTCTCCATAACTTTTCTCTTAAATTATTTAATTTATAATGGAAAAAGTGTTAAATTAGAGAAATGCAAAACAGCACTATTTTCTAATGATTTATTTTATTGTTTCAGAGTTTTTGGACAACATTGTTTATAATATTAAGCCTTTAGTGAATTTTACTTGATTTTTTTTTTTAAAAACACTCACCCACAGGTTTGATGAGAGAAAGTCGTACTCTGCTGCCGCACAGAGTGTATCTGCACTAACCGTGTCACTTTCTGTCAGTTTTGAGGCCACCAGAACACAAGCGGCAGCCAGACAGGATGGAGAGACAGGCAGGGATAGAGTGGCCGACAGATATCGATCCAAAAGGGAGACAGCCAGGGGAAATACAGACTCATCACAGTCACATTCACAGCACACCTATGAAAACACAGAAGAGGAAGATTTAAATAACTAGAAACCCCCATAGTCAAAGCAAACATATAAAGGACTGTGGAACTTTGTCCCTGTTTAGTTAGTATGCTTAATCTTGATCTAATTCCTCAAATAATTTGCTATTAAAAGGATGGTTCACTCATTATTTACACATGCCTCTCCAAATCTGTATGACTTTCTTTATTAGAAAAAAGTTTTAGTGTTTTTACCCATAGAATTATAGTCAGTAGACCCAGTGTTCTTTTGAACCCCTTTGACTTCTTAATTATATGGACAAAAACATTTGAAACTTTATTTAAAAAATCTTCCTTTGTGTTATTTTTTAGGAGAACCATCCCTTTAATCATAAACTTAAATGTGAAGCATATTTTTCATGCCGGTATTATTGACATTTTTGTTGTTGTTGTTGTATATTTAGAACTAGACTTTAATTTTTTTTTTTTTTTCATGGCTTTATGCTACTTTTTTGTGATTAACAACCTGTTGTATAAAGGCATGTGAGTTTAAAACTTTTAATTGTTTAATGAAGAGCCTTCATGCTCAAAATGTCACCTATTTTTGTATTTTTGTAGCCTAGGTGTGCTGACTTATTTTCTGTTTTCATTACAAATATATTTTGAAACCACTGTAAGCCTCAAAATCTTCTTCGATGGTCCACTTGGCCAGCCTCTCTGAGTGTTTTACTTTAATTGTTGTATTTTAAAATGATTTATTTTAATGTTACATTTTATGATTTAATTAATGATTAGCTTTTCAGCAACTCGCATATCACTAACCACAATTTGGGAAAACTTAGTTTAAGAGTTTCAAGCCCTACACTGAAAAAAATGGTATAAAAACCATTTTTCATTAGAAACTGCTAGTAAACTTGCACAAACAAGTAAGCATTAAATCAATATAAAATTCTGAAGTAGAAAAACTGAAATAGTATTTTTTGTAAAACACTCTAATAATCTTTGTTTTACAATTTTGTTTATAACTTAGAAAAATAATCTTTCACCATGTACCCAACTTGTGAAAAGTGCTTCAAATACAAAATTACTGATATTAAAAACATGAACAACATATTTGACCTCTACCACTGGATTTTGGTTTGTAAAACTACCTCTATGGTCCACTTGGCCAGTTCCTCCCTGCGCTGTGGATCTCTCTGGACGAGAGAGATGTAGAGAGGAGACGGCAGGTATCTCTCCTCTGACTGCAGAAGTCTCTGAATAACCCTCAGACCGGAGGCGCTGGGGTCCCATGGGGCTCGGACCGAAGACTGATTCCTGTCCTGGCCCTCTTCCTCCACACACCACAGAGACACAGACATCACTCCTGCCAGCAGTTGTGATCTAATCCTGAAGCTGTCCGAAGTGTGTCTCAAAAGTCTTGGTCCCGTTAGTGGGTTAGTGCAAACTTCCTCGCTCTCTTTAAAGTGCTATGTGTGTTTCTTGCGTTGTTCTCAGCTTTCTTCTCTCTTCGCTCTGCTTATATATCCTCTGAGTGAATGGGTGACTGCTGATGAAAAAAGTGAAGAATAAAAGAGGGGTGTGTAAAATGAGTGGAGTAAAAAATTAAAGGAGCACAATGCTGGCTGAGCAACAATGGCATCAACAGGTGGAGAGAGGGAGAGAGAGAGAGAGAGGGAGGAGAGAGGAGTGCAGAAAAAGAGAGGGAGTTGCCCAGAGGGACAGAGCAACAGCTTGTCACCGTCAGTGAGCGAAGAAAAGAGAGAGAGAGAGAGGTCATCACCATGCTGTGACAATGGGAATGAATAACAATAAGACATGGATGTTTGTTGACAGTGAAGGGTATCAGATAAAGATGGTGTGACTACTTTTACACATCTATGTATCAGATAAAGATTTAAAACTGCATATGCAGTAATTCATGGACTTTGATGTATTGGACTCTGGAAAAGTCCAGCTATAGTGTTAAAAGGTCATGGTTTTTAAAGCCATAACTTTAGCAGTAGAGCCACAAATGTCGTTTTTGGCTTAAAATGTTAGGTAAAATATTATCTAAAATAAAATTAAAGGGATAGTTCACCCAAAAATGAAAATTCTGTCATTAATTACTCACCCTCATGTCGTTCCAAACCCGTAAGACCTTTGTTCACCGTCAGAAGACAAGAGTTTTCTGGCCCTGCATAGACAGCAATGCAACAACCACATTCAAGGCCCAGAAAGGTAGTAAGGACATTGTTAAAATAGTACATGTGATGCTATGAGAATACTTTTTATGAGCAAAGAAAACAAAAATAACGACACAAAATAACAGCACAAAAAGTATTCTCGTAGCTTCATAACATTACGGTTGAACCGCTGATGTCACATGGGCTATATTTTAACAATGTCCTTACTACTTTTCTGGGTCTTGAACGGTGTAGTTGTGTTGCTGTCTATGGAGGGTCAGAAAGCTCTCGAATTTCATCAGAAAAATGATCTTAATTTGTGTTCTGAAGATGAATGAAGGCCTTACAGGTTTGGAATGAAATGAGGGGGAGTAATTAATGACAGAATTTTCATTTTTTGGGTGAACTGTCCCTTTAACATAGCATAAAAAGTAGTGAGTTTAAAAAACATCAAATGTTTGTATCTCTTGGAAATTGTGATTTTGGTCTGTCTCACATCAGGCTTAATTTTGACTAAATATATTGAACTGGTAATCTGAATAATTCAGTTCTCAGTTTATTTTTAATGATTAACTCAAAGCTGAACCATTCAGCCCTGTAACTAATGTTGTAAGAAAAGAAAATATTTAAGTAAAATATTTAATATCAAAGAAATATTTAAGTTTTTGTAAAACAGAAATTGATCATTAATTACCACCTTATTGTAATTCTTTTAAAATTGTTTAAATTGTGTCTATTTAATTGTTATTCAAATGTATATTATATTATATTATTATATATTGGTAACAGGGTTAAAATTTGCAAATGACAGTAAGTGAATAGAAAACAGAACTCATATAATATTAATACAATAAGATCAACATTTTCTACAGGTTAAGCAGCTACTTTCACTGAACTTTTAAGACAGGGAATCCAAAACATTTTGTCAGATACGTTTTGTGACCTTAAATATTTACTTGAACTACCCTCTGAGATTTTCATTTAATATTTTAATAATTTAACAACACATGCACATGTTCACAGTTCTCAGATATCAGGTAAGACTTGTGTGACAAAATAAAAATATAAAAGAGTTTTCAGTGAAGTGCTTTATTTTACTTTATTTTATTGAAAGTGCTTTGTTTTATTGAAACAAGTTTTTAGCACTTGATTTTGGTCTTTATTGCTGCAGTTTTTGTAGTACCAGGCTTTTGAGGCTTCATTCAATGAAGTTCATTGCATATTCTAAACAAGACAAAGTTTTTGTCTCGTCTAGAATATGTAATGAAGCCACAAAAGGCTGTAAGAGTGAAACTGGTAACCCAGAACACCTGATTTTCCAGGTCTGAAATCAGGCTCAGAGGCAGAGCAGATGGAAAAGCTTTTTGAAATCTGATACAGGAGTGTGAGACAGAGACTGAGGCTGATGGGTAGAGCTGGAGAGTGTGCAACTTTTGTTTTGGGCACACTGAAGTCACACGTGCTCACTTGCCACCTAACCGCACCGTCACCCCCTTGTTTTGTGTGGAATCTCATTATCAAAGCAACTAGTCTCCCATCATGCCTCTCCATCTCACACAGCACACAGTCGTTCAGCCCCTCCCTGGGCCTGTGGCAATCTGGTGTCCTGTTTAAAGAGCGGTGAGTCCTCATGGGAGGGCTGGGCGAGGTATGTGCAACAGACAGTGGAGCTGGCAGGTCAATGAGGCGTATTGTCTCTCTTTACAAATCACTGTCAGACACCAGTGCCTGGCCTTCTGCTCCCACTCACTTTACACACACTTCACACGCTCACACTCGACTCCTGGATGGCCCTCACAGTCACAGCGGGACATGTTTAAGTGGAGTGTGGAGTGTTTTAAGTGGAGACCTCGCAACTGGATTTGTCAGTGTGTCTACAGGTGGCTGAACATTTCAGAAGTTGAGTTTTGGAAAAAATTAGTCCTACACAGTTGATGCTACTTTTGTTCACAGCAACAGGTTTTTTTGTTTTTTTGTTATTTATAATTCACAAGACATTAGCTATTTGTGTAAATTTCATTTGCTTCTATAGCTTTTTTGCTCCACACACTAGCACTAAGACCAAAACTTTCACCATGACAATTTTACAAATTAAGTAATACATACGCTGCCGTTCCAAAGTTTGGGATCATTTTTAATCATTTTTATAAATCTCTTATGCTCATCAAGGATGTATTTATTTGATCAAAAAAACAGAAAAATAGTAATATTGTGAAATGTTATTGCAATTTCTAATACTGGTTTCCTATTTTAATATACTTTAAAATATCATTTATTTCTGTGACGCAGCGCTGAACTTTCATCAGCCATTACTCCAGTCTTCAGTGTCACATGATCCTTCAGAAATCATTCCAATAGGCTGATTTATTATCAGTGTTTTAACTGTTGTAATGTTATTTTGGAACAAGTGATATTTTTTCTTTGATTTTCTGATGAATAAAAAGTTAAAAAGAACAGCATTTATTCAAAATTGTAATCTTTTCTAACAAAGTCTTTACTATCATTTCTTATCCACTTAACACAACCTTGCTGAATAAAAGTATTAATTTCTTTAAAAAATAAAATAAAATTACTGACCCCAAACTTTTGAATAGCAGTGTATATTGTAACATAAAATGTCTATTTTAAATAAACACTGTTCTTTTTAACTTTTTATTCATCAAAGAATCCTGAAAAAATATTACTGGTCCCAAAAAAAATATTAAGCAGCACAACTGTTTCCATAAATTATACTTAAATTATGATCATAAATAAATTATGATTATAAATCAGCACATTAGAATTATTTCTGAAGGATCATGTGACACTGAAGACTGGAGTAATGATGCTAAAAATCTAGTTTTGCCAGCACATGAATAAATAAATGACTTTAAAAAAAAAATATATATATATATATATATATATATATATATATATATATATACACATATATACACTGCTCAAAAAAATTAAAGGAACACTTTGAAAACACATCAGATCTCAATGGGGAAAAATATCATGCTGGATATCTATACTAATATGGACTGGGTAATGTGTTAGGAGCGAAAGGATGCCACATCGTTTGATGGAAATGAAAATTATCAACCTACAGAGGGCTGAATTCAAAGACACCCAGAAAATCAAAGTGAAAAAATGATGCAGCCGGCTAGTCCATTTTGCTGAAATGTCATTGCAGCAACTCAAAATAGTACTCAGTAGTTTGTATGGCCCCCACGTGCTTGTATGCATGCCTGACGACGTCGGGGCATGCTCCTATTGAGACGACAGATGGTGTCTTGGGGTATTTCCCCCCAGATCTGGACCAGGGCATCACTAAGCTCCTGGACAGTCTGAAGTGCAACCTGGCGGCATCAGATGGACCGAAATATAATGTCCCAGAGTTGTTCTATTGGATTTAGGTCAGGTGAGTGTGGGGGCCATTCAATGGTATCAATTCCTTCATTCTCCAGGAACTGCCTGTATACTCTCGTCACATGAGGCCAGGCATTGTCGTGAACCAGGAGGAACCCAGGAAACACTGCACCAGCGTAGGGTCTGACAATGGTTCCAAGGATTTCATCCCGATACCTAATGGCAGTCAGGGTGCCATTGTCTAGCCTGTAGATGTCTGTGTATCCCTCCATGGATATGCCTCCCCAGACCAACTGACCCACCACCAAACCAGTCATGCTGAACGATGTTACAGGCAGGCATTCTCCACGGCTTCTCCAGACCCTTTCACATCTGTCACATTTTGCTCAGGGTGAACCTGCTCTCATCTGTGAAAAGCACAGGGCACCAGTGGTGGACCTACCAATTCTGGTGTTCAATAGCAAATGCCAGTCGAGCTCCACGGTGCCGGGTGGGGAGCACAGGACCCTCTAGAGGACATTGGGCCCTCAGGCCACCCTCATGAAGTCTGTTTCTGATTGTTTAGTCAAAGATATTCACACCAGTGGCCTGCTAGAGGTCATTTTGTAGTGCCCTGGCAGTGCTCATCCTGTTCTTTCTTGCACAAAGGAGCAGATACCGGTCCTGCTGATGGGTTAAGGACCTTCTTTGGCCCTATCTAGCTCTCCTAGAGTAAGTGCCTGTCTCCTGGAATCTCTTCCATGCTCTTGAGATGTGCTGGGAGACACAGCAAACCTTCTGGCAATGGCACGTATTGATGTGCCATGCTGGAGGAGTTGGACTGCCTGTGCAACCTCTATAGGGTCCAGGTATCGCCTCATGCTACCAGACACTGACCCTAGCCAGATGCAAAACTAGTTAAAAATAGTCAGAAAAGATGAGTAGGGAAAAAACGTAAGTGGCCTCCACCTGTAAAACTATTCCTGTTTGGGGGTCGTCTCATTGTTGCCCATCTAGTGCACCTGTTGTTAATTTCATTAACACCAAAGTAGCTTAAAGTAATTAACAACCCCCTCTGCTACTTAACTGACCAGATCAATATCCCAGAATTTTAATTGACTTGATGCTATACTCTGATTAAAAAGTGTTCCTTTAATTTTTTTGAGCAGTGTATATATATATATATATATATATATATATATATATATATATTAAAAGACTAATTACTTTCACCCCAGATACTAATTAGTTGTAATTTTACATTTTTTAAATTTGCCACTATCCTAGGTTTTGCCTATTTGTCAGTAAGAATTTTTTTACTCATTTAAAACACAATAAAATTTAATATGCTCCCTTATTCTTTTATATATTTTAATATGTACAAGTCAGAATAAGCATGTTGTTTGAATTTTTACATAAATATCGTGTTACACTTAATGACAATGTAACATTATTTCAACCAAATTTTGACATTTTATTCTCCAAAAACATATTTAAAACCTTAAAAGTAGACACTTTAGTTACATTTAATGTGCTTTCTATTGACATAAAATCATTTTTGTAAATTTATTTTGATGCGGACATCTTTACGTCTTTGACCTATATATAAAAACAGAAAATTGTTTCTTTAAATGGTAATAATAATATAATGAGTATAATATTTTTACTGCATTTTTCATCAAATACATTCAATGTTATTTAGTCCTATATAAATGTATAGGGAAAAAATATTTTGTTAGAATATATTAAGTTTTTGATGTTTAACATAAATAGAATTATAGAATATGGTGAAAGAAATATTAGAAATGATTGTGGATAGAATACAGTTATACAGAATATTAAGAATTATACAGAATATCATTGATAATTTATTTTTGTAATAATTTTAAGAGATTTTTGCGTTCATATTAAAATCTTACTTTTGAATAAATAGAAATAGAATGTAAAAAAAAAAACTGCTGAATGTGAATAGCATTTTTTTTTTTTTTTGCGTTCTTATAAAAATGTATTTCAGAGTTTAAGTTTAAAGTTTTAAAAGTTTAAATTGTAAAATGTCCTTTGTTTAATGTCTTGGCAAATCAGCAAAAAGATCTATAGAGAAAACACATCTCTGATTGACACAGTGCTATAGGAAGTTACAGATGGTTGTCAGGGTGTTCTGACTGGTTGCTTGATGGTCACTAACTGGCCCAAGTCAAATAGCCCAACCCTAAGTCTCTACCCTAGTAAAAAAGTAATATATTTCAAATACATTTATTTCATACTAAGTATAGTTCAGATCTATTAACATATTTACTGACATATCGCTGGAGACTTACTGATATAAAAAATATAATTCAACTTCATTTGGAGTGGTACTTGTGCACAATGTACATTTCTTAATATTAAGCCTAAAATGTGTTTTAATGTCACTATTGATAAGGATTGTATGATTTTTGAATAATATCACTCTTGATATTAAATGCAAGATATTTAAAGTGTATAGCTGAAGTATACTTGCAATAGTTCCACTTTAGCACAATCAAATATAATTCAGTTTATCTTTAGTTGGATTTCAGTACTACGTGTGCACAATTCAAGTACATTGAGTACAAAATTAGTTCCAATTTAGCAGACTTTAAGTATACCAGTTTAGTATACTAAAAATACAACTGTAGGGTTCTTTTATTAAGCACATAAATATGTAAATGTAGTTGTAGTAAGATACATGTACTTCAAATGCATTTTAGTATATTTATTTTTCACTAGGGTATGATATTTGGATTTCTTAATCTGACTTATTTTCACTCATTTATAAACCACCAGGTGAACACTGCAAGTCTGGATGTTTGCAAAAGCAATAGCATAAGTCTCCTGAATAACATACTCATCTCTCTCCCATTTGTGTGAAAAGAAGACGAAATGTCACAAGTCCAATATAACTCTCATCATACAACAATAACCCTCTAAAAACTGATAAAGTTCTCAAATGCACAAAAAGGGACTTCACTCAGACCCCACAGAACTGCTTTAGCCCTTGAAAACTAACTAGAGCTTAACTCAGAGCAGATTGAGTTTGAATGAGACGCTCTTCTTATTTTCTGTTCTCCAGTAAAGCGAGGTCATGGCAGCCATAAAAGGGACAAGATGAGTCTCAGGAGTAAAAGTGTGTGTTTGTGTTCGAGACAAAGAAGGGTGGCAGATCGCAGGGCTGTTTAAGTGCCATGCTAAATTCATAAGTTGCAGCTGTATTCAAACAAACACGGTGGGAAAATGAAGGGAGGGCTAGAGAGAGATGGACAGAGAAAAGAGGAGGACGAACAGCAGAAAGAGCAGTGAGCGGGATGGTGAGAAGGAGGCGTGGTTCTCCACCCCTCATTTTCCAGCTCATTTGGTAGGACAGTGGGCAACGGTGACGCCATTTACCCTGATCTTTTAACCCCAGCCAGACACCTGCTGATGGAGTGTGTGAATGTGTTTGTTTGTGTGACGACGGCACTGGTGGTGAGCCATGCCTTTCTGTGCCAGACATAAATTAAACGCTTCAACAAAACATATGTCAAATGTTGAAGTAAAAGATTTTCTGGTTCATTAATTCATCATTTTACTAAAACGTGGATTTTTGGTTTCTAAATAAAAAAGGAAGTAATAAATTCAAAATAAAAGTGCTCTAATAAGGTCTCATCTCTCAGTTTATTCTTTTTCTTTAACCGGCTAATGAAGTGGTTTAATCTGATTTATCCACTCATCGGAAGAGAGAGTAAAAACAATACAAATTTTAAATAAATTATATATATATATATATCTATCTAGGACTTTGAAATTTTTTTTTTCTTATTCATTAAAATAAAAATGAAAATTCCCAAGACATTGTTTATCATCTGAATGAACATTTACATATGATGGAAAGCTAATCAAAGTTATAATAAAGTGTTACAGAGAAAGCTTTTCACTAATGTATATCAGGATATTTTAAGACTTTAAACAAAATTGAAAATATAGGGTGTTAATGAATTCGTTTTTTCATGATAATTTTTCTGTATTTATTAAAATAAAAACTAAAATCTGAATAAACATTAATGTATAATGTAATTCTAATGTTTTCTTTGTACGTTATTTTGACAGAGAAAGCTTTTGTCACTGTTTATGATATTAAGATAATAATAAAATATTTTAAAAAATGTTTATCTAGCCTTGTTTTTTTTTATTAATGTTTATTTATTAAAATTAACATTTGCATTACTTTTTTTAATTATCGGAATGTGAATATGGACATAATGCAGATAATACATGTATATCACATATAAAGCTAGTGTTTTTATTGAGAAAGCTTTTTGTACTGGGGTCAAGGCTGTCAAGGTTAAAACCCCCTTATGTGGGCAAGGAATGAGAATAAAGTGGACAATACCTCAAACTCAATGCCAGGGACTAAATTTCAATGTTTTATTCTTTAGCCATATGAAAAAGCTTCATGTTAAAAACCAACAAATGAAGCAATATGAAGTAGCTCTTGCTACATTGCATGCAAAATGGTAGTGCACAGCATTATCTTCTAGCTGTCACTAAGTGTAACAGTAAAGAGAGGGAGACAGACAACATAAACAGAGGCAGAGGAAACAGACCTAATATACATTATCATACAATACATGATGAATAACATGGTTTTGGGTACTGCGAGTATAGTGGATCAAACAATTAGATATCTAACGCTCATAAATGCATAAAATATTAACTGATAAAATATGAGCTGCAACTATAATGCTCACACTATATACTGTAAGCGATCCCTCTCTTCTGTGACTCTGTCTGCAATGCCCACAGTCATTCATACATCAGTTTAAACAGCATGTGGAAAATACTCGGCCCTTCTTAGGAAAGTCCAGTATAACATAGATCTCATTTTTATTAGGTCACTGCAGATCTAGATTTCAATCCAACACGTTAATCATTATTTTTTGGAATATTCATCATTATGGTTCAATTAAAATCATCTGTTCCCCTCCTGCCAATCACCTTCTGGAATTAGGGGTACGTAGGAGGGTGCTGTGGTGTCTGCCCGTTAAACGGCTGGCAGGATGAAGCTCCTCTGGCCTCTGACTGGGCGAGAAGGGTGTCAGTCTCTGTGGGACTCTCTTCTGATGAGCTGGATGGGATGCGCAGCCCAAGAACTTCCTGTACTTTCAAAGACAGCTCCTGAGAACAGAGCAGTCAGTAAGCATTATGTAGTATGCATGACCACGGTTATTTTTCATAGCGTATCAGCACTCATATCTGTCCCATCTCACCTTGCAGTTTGTCAGCTGCAAATAAATAGCCTCTGCTCCACAGAGTATTGACTGCAGATCCAGCTTCATGGTCAGCTCATTAATGTGCTGGAAACACACACACACACACACACACACACACACACGGTTAGAATCAATCAACTTACTTGCTGTGCATGTTATTTTCCTGGTTCTGCTTTGTAATTCCATAGGTTAAAACAATTCTGTACATACCTTCAGTATAGAGTTAAAATCATGATTTGAACCAATCAGCTCCTCTTTTTGGGACTCAAGAATGGAGCAGGCCATAAGTAAGTGAAAGTTTTCACAAGGCAAACGGGTCCACAGAACCTGCAAAACATGGGAAGCGGTGTTCAATAGAACTACTAAGTGAAATAAAATAAAATATAAATAGTAGATGAAAAACTTAAACTTACTGAGAAAATGAGAAAAGTTGCCAATGGCATATAACTGAAATAAAATCAGTTGAAGTACTAAAACTACTGAAATTAAAATTAAAAGAAAAATAAATTAAATCTAATTAAAATTATTTTAAACAATCTAAAAATGACAAGCCCATAACAAAATTAAATAAAATTGAAATGAAAACTAACAATATAAAAATAAAAGCTAATTTTATATATGTATATATGCATGTGTGTGTAGCGTAATATAGAATATAAAATAACACTGATGTGTGTCTTTAACATTTAATAAATGAATATAAATCAATTTTAAGAATCAAAACTTTTGTGCTGTTTTTATGTATGAAAATCAGAGGTGGGGGACTCGAGTCACATGACTTGACTCGAGTCGCAAATTTAAGGACTTGTGACTTGCTTGACTAAATAAAGAAAATGACTCGACTTGACTTGGACTTGAGATCCAGTGACTTGAGACTTGACTTGACTTGACCTTCATGACTCGGCAGGACTTGACTTTATAACAACTCTAATTATTATTATAAATCATTGCGACATAATTTGGTAAACAAAACGCAAGCCACTGAACCAGCGGCAGAAGTGATCCGAGTCTGCGCAGTTCATGACACACACTGCACGAGCACAGGAACACAGCGCGCC
>JAFVLL020027779.1:0-20282 GCA_021397915.2 Tor tambroides
TCCCTTGCCTCATGCTGTGTAGATCGATTGAGTTGAATTAAGTCCAGTTTGTTTTCCAGCAAGCGAACGTTTGAGAGCGTTAGTGTTGGAAGAGCCGGTCTCGTGGGGTTAGCCCTTAACCTAGCTCGTATACCTCCACGAGTCTGTGCATCTCTCTAAAGTGTTCGGCAGCAATGTCTCTAGTTATAGTGAAACTTAAAGTTAATTTTCTTCAAGAACAGCGCCTTGTTGTTACCTCGCTTGTGAGAAGTCATGTAGTTTTTAAGTTGTTAAACTATGTTACTGATAAAATCGTCAGAGTAGTGCTAACAACATTGTGAGGGAGAGAGAGTGGGAGAGATAGAATATGTGCTTTCCGTACATAATAAAAGCGTAATTTCGTGGCAAAAACATGGATATAATCTGTCGATTGTATCCTTTTGTTTACTATATTTATTTGTTTGACCAGTGTCGTTGTGGGTTTTGGTTCTTTTGCTCTTTTAGGCTCTAAGGATCTTTGCAATAATGCAAATCATTTGGCGAAGTGATACGGACATGTAATGCGGTGCCTGGAACTACGTTCGCCGTGCGTTTCCCTGAAAATAATTTCACACCTTAGAACGTTCGTCAGCCAATCAGATTCAAGCATTCAACGACCCCGTAGTATAATGTTTTTTAAAGAATTCTCTTCTGCTCACTAAAGCCTGCATTTATTTGATCCAAAATACAGCAAAAGCAGTAATATTGTGAAATGTTTTTACTATTTAAAATAAATGCTTTCTATTTGAATATATTTTAAAATTTAATTTATTTCTGTGATTTCCTTCAGAAATTATTCTAATATGGTGATTTGCTGCTCAAAGGAGCAACTTGTAAAGTAGTGCAATACAAGGGCCAAGAGTGTGAGCTGAAGGAGGTCTGGCTGGCAAATGCCACCGGACAGATTCAGCTCACACTGGGGGAGCGCTACGCCACAATGGTAGAGGTCGGCAGATCTAACTGTTTTAGTGATCTCTGGACAAGGGAAAGGGATGGACTGGTGTGTCTCACCACCAGTCCATCTTGTAACATCAATGGAATTGCGGGGCTTAATGTTCAGGAAAGGGGTGGGTCTCACAAAAATACTTTGGGTAAACCTTTCTCTAGACAAGTAGGTGGCATTAACATTAGTGTCAAACACATCTGTAGCAGATGTTACAAAAAACAGACTGTTTTTAATGCAAAATCAAACATGTACAGGTGTGATAGTTGTCACTTACTGCAGAAGTCTCAGTGCTACGAGGAAATTTACAGAGGAAGACTTGTGCTGAATGTTGCAGAAGGAGATCATTGTTTTGGATTAACTAACTGCGTTGCATTCTTACATGGTGAGGTATGATGTGATCATTTAGTTGAGGACCTCCAAACAATTGAGGAACATTTCCTGAACCTCCCTGACCTTAACGTGTAGGTAAATGACCATGGCAACTTAATGTCAATGAAGCAGGGTACGACTGGGTGCGTAAGATCTCTTCCAACACAACACTCCAGTGATGCTGAAGCTCCAGAGTCATCCTACTTTGCTGATGATGTACTAGATCTAGAGGAAATGGAAGCAGTTTTCAGTAAGACCAATGTTTAAAGGTGTAGTAGGAGATCTCGGAAAATGCTAACTTTAGCCTGATAGCACTGAAAGCGAAGGTCCCACCCTCCCTGCAATCGCCGTCCAAAGCCACGCCCCCTGAACACACATATACGCTCAAAGAGCAGAATACCAGAGACAACATTAAATTACTACAATAGGCTACATTAACGGTTTCCAATTACAGTCCTCGCGCCCTCCCAGCTCTGCACATTTCATATATATATCTTATCACGTCCGACGTTTGTTCTGTTCGACCGTAAGTCATAAGTGCCCATAAGATATTACGCCATGATTCCAGTTCAAAGCAAGTGTATATGTTCCATACAAAGGGCATTAAAGTGTGCGAGACGTGAATTTAAATTGTATTTATTTACAGAGGTATATTATGTCACACTCTCTAGTAAGTTTCCTCTGTGTGTCAAGACGCTGCGCAGCGCAAATCCGTGAGTGAATGTTCCAAAGTGAAATAAACTTCAACGGATTTTCCATTGCTCAGGGAGTAGGGAGCAATGAACACTGTGTAGTGAGCATGTCAATCGGAACACAGTTCATGCACGTAGCTCTCTTCTAATGAGCTGGTTATCTGATTCAGGTGTGTTAACTAAACGAGACTAAGCAAAATATGCAGAGCGGGGAGCGCGAGGACTGCAATTGGGAACTGCTGGCCACATCATGTCATCATTCACCGTGAGAAAACATAATACACATAGTAAAAGTACTACAATACCAGGAAGGAAGATCGGGTTGTTGATGTTTGTCTGCCATTCTCGCTGTGTCTTCACAGCGTGCGTGAACGCGCTGATGACGAATCGGGTCTGCGCCAACAGGGTGCGCAGAGGTACGCAAATACATACGTTGACAGACAGGTAGGAAAGACAATTAAAACGCTCGGACCGAGCGTTTTGATTGGACGAACATTTCTTGGTCCTACACAGAATATATAAATAAAGATAAATACATTTAGACCACTTAACTTAATGATTGCTATCAGGATGTGAAGAGACTTTCAACTAGCATAACAAAAACTGTTTCTGAAGTAAATCACCAATAGCACCTTTAATGTATTTGCTCTAATTTGCTTTTTTTTCCTTCAAAAAAGAGTGATATTTGTGTTCGTATGTTCACTAAACTAAGAATAAATACATTTGTTCTGTTCTGTCTGCTGTTCAGGTTTTCTTTGCAATGCTGGCTTCAATTTAAGATTATAGATATGAACTCTAAATATGTAATGTTTTTGTTTGTGGTCAAAACAAACTATTCTTGAATGATCGTTGTTATTGTGTGTGTGTGTGTGTTTGTTTTTATTACATGGTGGGCAGTGGTGTAGTGTAACAAAGTAATAATGCTTGGTTACAGTACTTAAGTATTTATTGATGCATATCCAATACATTGCCTCGAAGTATATTAGTTACTTACTACAAAATAGTCAGAAGTCAGAAGAACACAGACTGCAGGAAAGCAGGTTTGAGGAATCAGTGGTCTAGCGCTTGCAAGTTAGACTCCTAAAAACACCTTTGCTCATGTGCAAACAAGCGCGCGCACAACCGCAGATGATTCATTTTCCATTCAAGTCGAGTCTGGGGTGTGCGATATACAGTAGATCTTCTGCGATAATATGGTAACTGTAAGTGTTGTTGTAATGATGTGCGATCTGACATTATCAAATAGGCTATATCACCAAATCACAGGCAGAGTGCACGCACATTGATTTATTAGTCTATTAAAACTCAAAATTCCAGGCATTATAAATTGTAGATGGCAATTATGCTTCTGTATGCTTTTTATATTTATATAATTTAATATATGCTAGTTAACTTAATCTATGTCACACAAAAAGTACCATTTTTCTGCAGGTATCAGCATGATAACGCATTTAATAATCATTTTATACAAGTTCAGTAAAGCAATAAGTTACTTACATTTTAGACATTGTTTGTTTTTGCTCAATTTTGCCAACGAAAATAGTTCCAAACAAAGATCACAGCACTGTTTTGCGTCTCTGAGCAATGGTGCTTACTTATTGAATGAATCAGCTTTTTGAACGAATCGGTTGAAAAAATGATTCAGTGATTCACTCATCAACACAGTCAAATGCTTAGTTTCTGAATGAATCAGCCGTTTGAATGAATCGGTTGAATCTCAATGACTCACTCATTAACAGTCACTTGCTGCCACCTACTGGCAGTTTTAATTTCACATTGACAATTTTTTTTCATGTTTTAAATTATTTCAAATATCAGTATTCAACATTTTATGTAAAAAACAAAACATTAGGCCTATTTATGCATCTGTAACTGACGTTTAAATGCATCCATGTCCCCTCTGAGATACATTAAACTGTGTAAATACATCTAAATGCTGTTTCAGATGCAGATTCCAGAAATGTTTTCTTATGTTGGAATGAAAGACACTAAGTACCGGATGAAGTGCTTCTTATTCTTACCCAAAAATACAAAATGGAAGAAAGAGTTAAAACTGAACACAATCTTGCTACTCAAACTGTGTATGAACATTTTTTCATATATTTATTTGCTTCAACTTCTAACAAAGTCATTTTCTGGTAAGATATCTACTTTTACTTGAGTATGGCTTTCATGTATAAATATATTCATGTATTCAATATAAAAATAGAAATATAATACGATTATACATTTAAAATTTTAATTAAAACAATAAATAAACAATAATATCCTGGCCAGAGGAGAAATGGCCCCCCGACTGAGCCTGGATTCTCCCAAGGTTTTTTTCTCCATTCTGTCACAGAAGGAGTTTTGGTTCCTTGCCACTGTCGCCTCTGGCTTGCTCAGTTGGGGACACTTAATTTCTAGCGATTATT
This sequence comes from Tor tambroides, assembly GCA_021397915.2. Taxonomy (NCBI): domain Eukaryota; kingdom Metazoa; phylum Chordata; class Actinopteri; order Cypriniformes; family Cyprinidae; genus Tor; species Tor tambroides. The sequence continues at coordinate 4,440 of JAFVLL020027779.1, forward strand.
GTCAATTTGATTGCACAGATACTATTTAAACTAAACTGAGCTAGACAATGACATCTCTGAATTCAATAATGAAATGCCTTTAACTGAAAATTTAATGTTTAATCTTATTATTATACATTACTGACACTCTATCCTCCAATTTGATACTGTTAAGTGCTTTGACACAATCTGTATTGTTAAAAGCACTATATAAATAAAGGTGACATGTACTTTATACACCACTGATGGTGGGGTCCTCAACATGTTAGCACACTCACATAGTGGGGACCAAATCCCCGGTACCCACAATGTTTTGCTGTTAATAGGCTCAGGAGGTGTTGCTGATATGCCTAGTGCAGTTTTTTCTGAATCCCCTCCATGAACAAAAAACAATTTATGTGTGTGTGGCAGCGCTGCTCTACAGCACCCTTGTAGTCTGGCCGCGGAACTGCGCCTCTACACACACTGACATGACACACACTTTACCTACTGCTCATGCGCAAATCACCTGACCAAACCAACGTTAATCACCGTTAATCAACGTCAATCAATGTTCATCGACAGATCATCAATTGTTATAGGTAATTAGACAGGTTTTTTTTCACATTATGTCGATAATTCAATAATCAGAAGAAGACATTGCAGTTTAATCCTTCGTTAAATATCTGAAATGTTGTTAACGTAGACAAACCGTTCGCCCTTCACCACACGCCAGCGACCACTCCTCTGTTGTTGAAAGACCATGCGAGCTAGGCCCGATTGTGTCGTGATATTGTAGCAAATTTGCTTAAAAGGGAATTGTATATAAATAATTACAATTAATTATGATTAATTACAATTATTTATATCGGCTGACAGTAATAACTGTAGCAGAATTAAATTGCCATCAACTAATCTGTTCGTCCAGCGAACATTCAGTGTACGTTCATATCAATTCTAAGAAAGGATATTTTCTTGGCCACAGAAAATACTTTCCTAAGTATTAATACATTAGAGCATGTAATAAGGATCAAAAATCGTAAAGGGACAATAATTTGCAAGGCAGAATCAGAAACTCATGTAATTTGTGCACAAGAGTTTTATTAACTAAACACTAACGCAAACTAGTCTAACAAACAAACAAACATACAATCACTCATACATGGGGAAAGGGCTAATGGGAGTTGATGGATGAAACCATCAGGAAAACCAGAGAATGCAGTTATGGAAAGAGTCATTTAACCACCTGAGTAAAAACATCAGCGCCATAACGGGGTCTATAACTTATGCTAAACCTCTGTTTCGTTTAGTTAAGTGTTATACTTGCATTGCTTTGTTGTGACGAGTGTCCGGAATGCAGTCTCAGATGAAAGTGTTAATGGTTTCAAGGTTTTGGTGGTGTTGGAGTTCTTCAAGTTCTTCCGGGTTTGAAGGGTGATGAACTCCAAAAGATGTTAGTCTGGCTCGGTGGTAATTTGAAGTTTCTTCCCTGGTAGAAAGGGAAAAAGAGCTAAGAAAGAGATCTGCTGAGGTCCAGGGAGCTTTGGTTTAATGGAAAGACAAGGTCACAAGGCCTGGCACAAACTTAAGGCGTTCGGAGGAGTTTTAGCTTACATCCTCATCTTCTCAGAATCTAACAGAACTGCAGACTGTCTGGGCGTCACTTACATGAGAGCTTTATCTGCTATAGAGATCACACCTCTGGGGAGGCAAAGAGCCTCTGGTGACTTGAACTTTTGGCGGGAAAGTTTTATGACCCTTTGTCTTTGAACATGGTAATTTGTATATGAACTGGCCTGGAAGTTGATATACAAACTATTAAAGATTCTTAGAACACTTACATGTTGCATAGGTATCGAAATATAATATACACTCTCAATTAGATCATCTGAAGACAAATTGATAGAGACTAAACATAGTATAAGTGAGTTACTATTAACTAGTGTTCTATCATAAGCATGCATAAAACAGGATACAATACACAAGAACATATACAAGAACAGTAATAATATACACAATGACCTAAAAATGTGTTCATTCACAGAAAGGTTTTTCTATAAATTAAAGGGGGAAAGTACTGTTTTTATGGGCATTGGGTGGTTTTCAGAAGGGTCTGTTCTTACTGCACTTCGCATCTCACATACTTTTGAGCAATAAAACAGTCTTATCAGATGGTTTCTCTGGTAACTGAGCCTTTTAGGGTGTTCTTCCAGGAGAAGGGTCCAACAGCCCTCACAATTTGTTTGTGGAATGAGAGGATTTCCTGAATTATTCATTAAATATAATGACTAAATGTTTGTCTGATTCGTCCATACGCTACAATATTGATTATGGCATTTTAGTTAAGCATGAACCATGTGAAATGTTAGTGAATAACTTTACCATATCTGTCACGAATCTGGTCCATGCACTTCTTTACTATCACCACCAGAGGTCACCCACTCACAGCATGGACTCTTACACTTCACTACAATCCCCATCATTCATTGCACTGACGATGCACACAGCTGTTGTTACTGATTACACAGCTGATCTCACTAATCACTCAGGCTTTGTAAACCATGGACTTCCTCAGATAGGGGGCCGAGTATTGTATAGTGTGTAGGATATCAGAGACCGAATCAGACAAATTTAAGATGCATCAGAACATTGAAACCTGAGGAGCTGGAATTCCACCAAGGAAACAGGATGTCGTAAATCAGATTCCTAGCTCCAACTAGTTTGAGCAAAGCAAACTAACCGACTCTTCACAGAACAGAGTTTGCAACATTGACACAAAAGAACATTTATTAATAAGTCCAACACAGGAAGGAGATCGTCAAATTTAAAGTAATCAAGACTGATGGTCAGAGAGATTGCCATCACATGGGTTCCACGCTGGAAATCACGAGTGTCTTTAATTGACTTTCCCCCCCACACCCATACAAGACAAAGACCAGACTGAAATTCCTTTGCCCAAAGAACACCTTTTTGTTCTACACAGAGACTTTCTTTCATATGTACCAAAAATCATCTTAAAAGGACATTTCTATGCATAACTCCATATCATGTATGTAACCCACACAATTGACTATCATGTTAATTACATATTAGGTATGTCTTTTTAATCATTATTGAATAGCTGAAGGATTCATATGCGTGTTTAGTATGTATGAGTTTGAAAAATCATGCTTTAAATGTTTCTTCCAATCAATTCTTTGCCAAATGTATCATAGTCTTGTTATAGAAATCATGTCCAAAGTATAATTTGCAAGAGCCTGTAAAGTTCGGACACGTGACTGACCAGATAACATGTTGATTTATTGATTGGGTGGAGAAACAGAGCAACACCCCAAGCCAGGACAGTATCTAATTGGTCAAGACAAGCATTAGGAGGTGTCTGAAAGCCGAGTTTAAAAACTAAGGACACCATCAAATCCCTCTCTTACGCTCTCTTCTCCTTTTGCTCTTCTCTTTTGCCACCGCGTTTTGACGCTGCTCTTTGAGCGTGCTCTGGCCCACGTGCCAGCTGCTACCACGATGAGAAGAAAAACCACCTAGTCTCTTTTCATCCTTTTATCCTTTTATTTTAGTTTATTTTCTTTCCGTGGAGTTTCGTGTTCTAATGTAAGTTTGCTGCAAAGTTCAGCTCCGACTGCACTCGCTTCAAATTTCACTTCAAGGACTACTGAACTTCCAACCAATCAGCAACCTGGGGAAACCCCCTTTCTGCAATGACAACAACAAAAGGGAATCCCTTAACACAAAGGCAACGCAAGTAAAACAACTCCAGATTTTTGCTGAGCTGGCGCATTTAATATAAATTTTAGCCTCATTGAGAAACTCAATGCGGGGGTTAAATAAGTGATTGATGGTTGTTCAGGTCTAGGCAATTGCACATATTGCTGTAAACTTGGGATTTCACATTTTCATTCTCTTAGACTCATCCTTTCCTCACTTTCTCTCTTTCTGCAATGTGTGAATGCATGTGTTCATGTGTTAGTTTAGTTTATGTCTTAGGTTTATATAAATAAAATCTTATTTATATTGAAAAGAGAAGTATCTTGTGTTTTGTTCTCACAAGTTAATGTCTTAATCTGCCGATCTTGTTACTGTGCTATTTAATAGTGTTTTCACTGTATTTTGGATTTTAATATCCAGTACAGAGTTTATGTTACCGCTCGTTCAGTGAATCGCCGTAAAACAGTGATTCTGTTCAAATTCCCTATAAAATCATAAATGATTCCCTTTGAGCTAAATTAAACTATTTCATTTAAATTAAATATTACGTATTTACGTTACAAGTGTTTATCACTCTCCAAGCGATAGCTACTCTACGGAGCCCTAGTCTAAGTCATAGTCATAGTCTTGCCTTGCCTTGTGTTTTGATCATTGCCTGTGTTTCCTGGAATTACCCTTCGTCTTGCTGTTCGGACTGTGTTTGCCCCTCGTTTGGATTATTACTCTCAAACCTGGATTATCTCTCTGCCTTGCCCCTTTGGATATTGTTCGCCGATTGTCGACCCACGCTTTTGCTCCACGGATTGCTCTGTCTTGCCTCTGCCATACCTGTTTGTCAGTACCGACCCTGCCTATATGACCATGTTTAATAATAAAGCTTTGCATATGGATCCGCACGTCTCACGTCTCGTCAGCCCCGTAACAGAATACTCGGCCCCAAGAGGATCCAGCGGCTTTTCAAGCAAACATTGGCCAGGTATGGACACAGCTAAACTGTTGTTAGCTCTCAAGCAGGACGCTCGATCACTCGAGAGCTATATTCAAGACTATTTAGAGATCGCTTATTATTCTGATCTGCCAGATTGTTTTGATAGACTTCTTTTGTGAGGGCATTAATCAGCCGCTTAAATCACGTTTACTCCGTGAGGGCCCACGTTCATCTCTTAGTCAGTTCATGGATTATGCTTTATTGACTGTTGGTTCAGCGTTCACTGTGGGTGTCGCGGAGGAACGCGACACCGCACTCACTGGTGTAATGCCGGCAACAGCGGAGCTTGATCACAAAATGGCGGACACACAAACGCACCGTCATTTCTCAGCTGACCTTCGGGAGTCAAGCCAAGCCACCGTTGATCATCGTGAGTCCAACCAAGCCACAGTTGATCGTCGTGAATCAAGCCAAGTCACCGTTGATCGTCATGAATCAACCCATCTCACAACTGATCAGCCAGAGTCTCTTCACGTCTCAGCTCTTCAGCCAGAGCCTCTTCACGTCTCCGCTGAGCTGCCAGAGCCTGTCGCACCCAGAGATTTAAGGTCAGTCCTTCGAGTTCCCTGTCTGGTATCCAGTGTGATGGACCCACCACTGATGTCGGTGCGAGCAGCTGGCATCCCCAGGGCCTCAGCACTGGCTGTTACAGAGACTGTTCCCCTGACCTCAGTGCTTCCTGTTATGGCGGTCGCCATTTTGAGTGTGTGGGCTGCACACTGCGCTCCTGAGGCCTCTTCTGTTCACGAGTCTGCTCCAGTGCCTCCAGAGGTGGCGGCTTCCGCTGCAGAACCTCCAGAGGAGGCGGCGTCCACTGCAGAACCACCAGAGGTGGCGGCTTCCGCTGCAGAACCTCCCGAAGTGGTGGCGCCCACTCATGAACTCACTGTCTGCCCTGTCACGGCCACGGAGGCCGTTCCTGAACTCACTGTCTGCCCTGTCACGGCCACGGAGGCCGTTCCTGAACTCACTGCCTGTCCTGTCACGGCCACAGAGGCCACTCTAGAACTTCCTGTAGCTCAAGTCACGGCTAAAGAGGCCGTCTGTGAGCTCTCGCCCTGTCCTGTCACGGCTAAAGAGGCCGTCTGTGAACTCTTGCCCTGTCCTGTCATGGCTATAGCCGTGCCCCCTGAGACTATGAATGTTCTGCCTGTGTTGTCTGTCTCTGCTCTTCCTGTGTCTGGCTCTGCTCTTCCTGTGTTGTCTGGCTCTGTTTCTCACAGGTCCCAGTTCCTGCCATGGTTTCCTGCCCAGTCTGCTGCTCTGGTTTGGTGGTCTTCTGCTCCGGTCTGGTGGTCCTCTGCTCCGCCGTGGTGGTCTTCTGCTCTGGTCTGGTGGTCCTCTGCTCCGCCGTGGTGGTCTTCTACTCCGGTCTGGTGGTCATCTGCTCCGCCCTGGTGGGCTCTTGCTCTGTCCTGGTCTCCGGTTCCGCCTGGGTCTCCTGCTCTGCCGGTCCTGCCCCAGTCCCTGGTCTTCCCACTTCCTCACGGACCTGGCCCTCCGTCCCTCCCCCTCTCCGCCTCCGCTCCACCACCCTCTTGGACTATATAGGAGCATCTGGAAGCTGCTCTTTGGGGGGGGGGGCTATGTCACGAATTCAATCCATGGCACCCTGCACTATCACCACCAGAGGTCACCCACTACAGCATGGACTCTTACACTTCACTACAATCCCATCATTCATTGCACTGATGATACACACAGCTGTTACTGATTACACAGCTGGATCTCATCAATCACTCTCAGGCTTTGTAAAACATGGACTTCCCTGTTAGGGGGCCGAGTATTGTATAGCGTTTATCACTCTCCAAGCGATAGCTACTCTACAGAGCCATAGTTATAGTCATAGTCATAGTCTTGAAGTTTTAAGTGCTTTGATCATTGCCTGTGTTTCCTGGAATTACCCTTCTGCCTCTGCCGTTCGGACTGTTTGCCTCGTTTTGGATTATTACTCAAACCTGGATTATCTCTCTGCCTGCCCTTTGATATGGTTCGCCGATCGTCGACCCACGCTTGCTCCACGGATTGCTCTGTCTTGCCTCTGCCATACCTGTTTGCTGTGTACCGACCCTGCCTGTATGACCATGTTTTATAATAAAGCTTTGCATATGGATCCGCACGTCTCACGTCTCGTCAGCCCCGTAACAATATCTTTCTGAAGACAAAGAAGGGCAAACAATTTGAACTGATTCAATATATTTAATGATTCACCAATGTGACTTCAAATCATAAATGATCAGGATGCAGGTGTGTGTGTTTACAACTATTTACATTTAACACTAAACTGATTAAAAAATACCATAACTAGAAATTAACATTTTTATTTTCTGTGTGCACTATTTACATTGTGTGTGTGTAACGTGTTTTTTTTATGTGGACATACAACATTTATGGCAAAGCCAGTCAGTGTCTGGCACTTCCTCCATCTCTGCGCACTCCAGGTGGAACCACAAATGGCACAGATCGCACTGGACCCATTCGTCAATGGCCTCATCTCCTGAGCCAGGTGGGACCACTCTACGGCAGAGAGCACAGTGTTCTCCATCTTCAGTCGGAGGAGGTGCCTGCTTCTTTTGCCTTTTGGCCTCCTGAGCTTGTCTTTTTTCCTCCTCCTTCTTTGCCATCTCTTCCTTGCGTTTTCTCGTTTCCTTCCTTCTCTTTCTCCTCCGCTTCTATTTCTACCAGCAGTTCAAAATACTCGTCACTGGTGACGACACAGGCTGGCAACAGAATGTGATGCCTCACCTTCTCTTCCTCTCCAGGGCTGGACTCATGAGGACATTAGCCAGACTCTCTGGGATTACACCTGCTGCCACCAGGTCATTTTTGTGAGCCACTCTATTAATGTTATAGGTGGGGCAAGGTGTTTGAGTGATGGTTGATGTGTCAGTAGGTTGAGTGCTGGATGTGTAAGTGAGAGTAGCTTGAGCACTGGATGGTGTGGCGTCACTTCCATCTGCAGATGGGAGCACTCTCACTACCTAAGAAAATAAAACATATGTAAAACTCATTAACACACTTCAAAATAAATGCAAGTAGCTTAGAGGATGAATTATCATTGTATTAATGTTAAAATTACCTGGGTTGTATCCACAGCAGCCCTGGACAGAGGAAAGATGCCAGCCTTGCGAAACCCAGCCTTGATGTTTTGGGCTGTGACAACAGTGGGGCAAACATGTTTGAGGAGAGCTGAAAACTGCTTCTTCCCCACAACAATGTCCCCTCACACCAGACCCATCCTGGAAGCCATGGTGGAGAAAGCAGTCTTCAGTGGGTTGAAGACAGTAATATTCAGGGGCTGAAGTATGTGTGTGGTGTGGGCAGGTAGGCAGAGAATTTCAATTTTGTTTTCCCTGCAGAACATGATTACATTTTTTGAGACATGTGTCTCGTGTTGGTCCATGATTAAAATGAGTGGTCTCTCCTCAGGAGCATATCTGATAAAATGGCGGAGCCATTTCAGGAAGAGCTCAGAGTCCATATAACCCTTCTCCTGGATGCTATAGAGGGCGTTGGGGGCCCATCCAGCCTATAGGCGTTACTAGGGAGGTGGACTGTGATGTAGTCCCTGGTCGTCTGCTGCTGCTGATAGACATGTTTCCTCCCAGTCTGGCACAGGACCTTCTCCCTGGACCGAGGCTTGTCCCCAAAGCCGGTCTCATCGTTATAGATGAGATGTGGCTTGTTCTCCAGCTTGTGCTTCACATAAAGGGCCTCATACAATTTGAAGAACCCTTCAATGGCCTCTGGTGTAGCACCATGGACTCTGGCTCTGTCCAGGGAATCTGCTGTCTGTGAGGTCAATTCTGAATAGCAGGCCTTGAACCTGGACCACCACACATCACTTGGCCCCTTCTCCAGATTTACAGTGGTGGTCTCTGTTCTGTCACTCTCCTTGATGATCCCAGTAGCCAGCACCTTGACAAGGGATCTTGTCACTGGGAAGCCATGGTCCGCCATCCAGAATATAAAGGAAAGAAGAGCCTCTTCCTCTCCAGGTGTCAGGGCCGAATTAGGATGAGGGTTGTGGACATATTTATTTTTTTTATAGTCCTGTAGAGTGGTGTGGGGAATGCCAAATTTTTTCGCTGTTGCCCTAAACTTCCTTTAAAGTTGCCTTCACTTCCTCAACTGCCTCTTTTAACTTCTCCTTTGAGTACTGCTTTTTCTTTCCTGACATCTTTCTTTTGCTTTACTGACTTTCCTTTGAAATATATTATGTTAATCATGTAACTTTAGCTTTAATTTAACTTTTGAATCTCGTGTATCTCATGGTCCAAGACTTGACCATTGAGGCCCTATTGAGGAGCAGCAGCCCTCAAGACAATTGGGATGTTCCAGAAGTAAGCCATCCTAAGCCTGTCAAGTAATCACTGGGAAGAGAGCTTGTAAATACTGCTAAAAATACATTAACAACAGTTTTGACCCACCCAGAAGTCTGGGTTGGGATTGGTCTTGCGGCCGCAGCATGGGTGACGGGAAATAATTTCACTTTTGTCTACACCCCTGCTGATGATGGAAACAAATCTGGCCCTAACCTAAACATGGAGCAAAAAAAAAAAAAAAAAAGTCATAGAAAAAAAAGGGCAACAATATATTTAATTATGTAATATGTAATGTAATATATGTAATACAATATATGTAATTTTTTGTTATGGATTTGAAACCGCTTTGCTTTAAACCATTATAGGAATGCTGTAATCCCATGTATGCTTGTTTTGTAGAAGGATGTCTTCAAAGTGTCCACTGTGCTACAACACCTACAGAAATCTCAGCCAACACCTTAATCAAGAACATTCTCTCTCTTCTTGCCCCTATTGAGCAGCTAAAAAGAGAGATAAGCTCATCTGATGCATCTGTGGCTGATGTTATCCTCTTACTTGCAGCACTAAAGCGTCTTCTAAACAATTGGTAACATCTCACTATCCACCAATCACAGAGGGCTCGTTGGCAAATTTATTGCACTTGAAAAGAAAAACCATGTGTACCCCTCTGGCCCTAACTGCCCTGCTTCCAGTGGGACTTGAACCCAGGTCACCGACATGGGAGGTGGTCGCACTAACAAGGACGCTAAAGACCACAGCCTCTAGCATCAGTTGCTAGTGCGCCTCTTGAGATCAGGGAAGCGACTTTCACCTCTACAGCTCTTATGCACGCAGATGTTCCCCTAGAGAAGACATGTTACAGGACGAGTCTTTGAACAACCAGAACTTCCTCACATCAAAACTGGAAAATGATGGTCACCACATAAGACAATTCAGAAGAGGTAAACTCAGTGTAGAACAACATGAACAATGTGTATTACCACTTTATTGCCACAGGCTGGTGCTGTGACTGTAATGAGACACACATCAGCCCCTTAAAATGACTAAAATTCCCAAATTTGTGGACTCAACATTTACATGGCACTCTTTCTCGCACTGAAGATGGCTCAATGTGGGCTTTAAAACACACAAAGCACTTAACTAACATGCTAACTTATGTTTGTGCTCTGTTATCACACGGTGGAGATCTTACCACCAGAGTACCCTACCAGCACATTCACCTTGTTCTTGCTTACCGTAACTGCTGATGTCACGTTACGTCATGTTATGTTGAGCTTTGTTATGCTATGTTCACCCCACAACCCAAACTTTAGCTGCCAGGTTTTCAACCTTTGGCCTTCAGTCGCACCACTGTGTAGAAAACACAGAGGCAGCAAATAATGCAAAAAAAGGGGATTGATTTTTCTAGACAGGAGGTCACACAAGATGAGTTGCAGTTGCAGCCCAAACCAAAATTTAAAAAAATAAAATAAAATCAGCAGAGATCTGAACTGCTACAGCTCAGCTCATTTCAAAGACATCTCATTAACCATACTTTTATTACTTTTGTTTGTTCTCACAAATCTCTACCTCTTCCTCTTCTCAGTCCAGCAATAGCTTTATCACACTTTCATGTCAATGCAGGATTTAACTGCTCTAATGTCAGTCACATTTCTGCATAAATCAATGATTTGAACATGAAAGATTTCTGAAGACTGCTCAACAGTCTCCTTGTCTGCTGTTCTTTGCTGAAAAGGGAAGACATGTCTCTCAATTGCTGAGAAAATGGAGCTTGAGAGGAACTTATTCCAATCCGCTGCTGCAATTGCCTCTTAAAAAAACATGAACAGATAGCAAAATGCCTTTTTGTGTAGTCTAAAATATAAATACACAATAAGCAGTAAATCTTTTTATATTATAATGAATATATTTATAAATAGTACTAATATTTTTTGTAAATGTCAAAAACAGAAAAATGGTATTAAGCAAAACTCTTGCTCCCTCTTTCAATGTCCACTGACTAATGGCTTCTCCTGTAACCAAATCTCAATAGAGCTCTGGAGAGTCTCCAGTCCTTGGCAAACATGTCTTCTAATGATAGGAATCAGGTGATTTCTGGAACACTGTCCTACAAGTGGCATAACCAGCCATTTTTTAGACCCTTTATGCCCAGCACGCCAAAGACCCTCTCTTCTTTCTCTTCCACTTCTGTCATGCTCTTCCTTGTCCATACTACCAAAAAAATAAAAAAAATAATAATAATAATTTGCTTCCCCCCCCCCATCATAGCTATTGCTCAGCTTCCACCTAGAACACCTTGGATCCACATGCTACAGTAAAATAAATATCCTGTTAGAGATTATTCTCAAAACATTATGAAGTCATTGTCAGAAATTTTGTCTTTATTCTCTATTTTTCTTATTATCATTGTGGCACTACATTTCAGAGTTGAATTTCCTGAAAGGAAAGGACAAGGAAAGGACGTGACATGTGGCCAAGTATGGTGTCACATACTCCGAATTTGTGCTCTGCATTTCACCCATCCAAGTGCACACACACACAGCATGAAGACACCCCCGGGGCATAAGCTCAAAGCATTGTTGTTATCCAACTGTGGTCGCATGTGTAATTGTTAACAATACAGTTTGAAGATTTAGTGTTTTCAAAAATCATAGTTTCAATGAAGATTCACAAGCAACATCACAAATTTGTGTTTGGAATTATTTGTGTGTGTTGTCTTTTACTTTAACTAATTACTTAAATCAATCAGAACACTATGAACTGTTACCAATAACAGTAAACTATTTTAAATTGTATATAAATTCTACATTCAAAAAAATTCTCTTTAAAAACTCATTAACAGGGTAGGGCTGCAATTTTATGACAAAAATAATTATTGTTAATTACTGCTCTTGATAATGTAATAATGACAATTAATGTCAATTAATAGAACACACAAAAAAGTTTTTGTGTTGGAAAAGGCACGTCATATTCTGGCTAAATACAAACATGTCGTTTCATGATGTTAGTCTAGTGCAACTCCAGTTACAATCACTGACGCTTCTACAAGGTGAAAATAATCTCTTAGCATCGTATCTGCAGTGTGTTTTTTATGATGAGAGAATTTGTGATAATGCAGAGTTCAGCCAGTGAGCGTGTGTGTACGTGACAAATCCCTGGTGTTTTCAGCACTGACTAATCTAAACGCATCTAACTGGTTTCTAAGCTTCAGGTTCAGGTTAGGGAACTGAGTGGCCATGGCAGAACCTTCGTTTTGTGCTCAATGACACATTTTGTGTTGATTTTATGGTCTTATTGCTTCATTGGAAGATCCAACCATGGCTTTCTGACCCGAAGACTCAACTATTTTCTGCAATTATCCAGCTGTGATCCTTGGAGAGTATTTGGCCATCGTCAAATACTGTTGCACATCAGAACTTCGTTGGAGACTTAGGGTGCTTTCACACTAGCACTTTTGGTGCGCACCCGGGTTCGACTGACGTCAGAGTTCAGTTCGTTTGGAAGATGTGAACGCTGTCTTCCGACCTCAGGTGCGCACCCGCGAACCGTACCCGAGTCTGCTTAAAAAGGGTGGTCTGGGGTACGGTTCATGTGAACTCTGGTACGGTTCGCTGCTGATGTGAACGCAATCGTACCAAATCGTGGAAGTGAACCGCTATTAATGCCGTATTATTTGATAAAAATGTGTGTTTGTGTGTGTTTCACTCACTTTCCTGATGAGCGTGATTGACGCCCTGCACGCAGAAAGCTGTATGTCTCATTTCTGTTCACCTTCAGTGTTCTTTAGAGCATTTGCAGTGCATTCGTAACAGACATATAAGTGCCGTTATGCACTGAAGCTTTGTAAACAAAACGAACGGTTCAAAAACGTAAATATATAAAAGCGTAGAGAGCAATCTTATGCATTTTGCCGCCTTCTCCTGCGCCATCGTTACTAAGCAACGGGGTAAACAGCTGCTGGCTTGATGATGCAAACGAACCGCGGTTCGGACCCAAATAAAATAATATGAACGCAGTCCAGCGGGGGCAGGGGGAGGGATCACAGTCGGACACCTGACTACTGCGCTCCTGCGAGACTACGCACTCAATGCAGAGGCGTGAATCCTCAAAAACTTTTTTCTACTCAAGTATGTCCAGCAATCACAGATACAAACTGTTCATTCTCACATAAAATATTGCCCTGGTTAATGCCAGGTCTTTGTCTAATAAGACTTTTATTTTGAATGACTTTTTTACCTGCCGCGGCTTGGATTTTTTTATTTTTAACTGAGACATGGACTGGAGCTGGTGAGTCATCCATCTTTGGTGAACTTTGTCCATCAAACTAGCTTTATCGGCATTCCACGATGTGTTCGAAGAGGAGGTGGGGTGGCTATGGTTTTTAGGAACCAGTATATTATGATCACCAGTTTACCAGTATACGACAATCTCTGCTGGGAACTTTTCTACATTTGAATCGCAAGGCATACTGATAGAATCTAGCAATCCGTTGCTGTGTGTCCTGGTTTACAGGCCTCCAAAGCCAGATAAAGACTTTGTAAAGGAGTTTTCTGACTTCATATCTCATATGATTGTCTGTTAATTCTGGGTGACTTTAATATTGACATCTATTGTCCTGGAAAGCCTATGGTCACTCAGTTTACTTGTGTTCTGGACTCCTTTGGTTTAATTCAGCACGTTGATAAGGCTACACATGTATTTGGGCATACTCTTGACCTGATTATGTCATATGGGTTTTCCACTGACAATATAAATACTGAAGATGCATCTTTTTCAGATCATAAGCCCACTGTATTCAATTTCATACTATCTAGTTCTTTAAATACTGCTAAAACTACAGGTGTTTATTCTCGTTGTATAAGTTCTCTCACTGCAAATCAGTTTTCCGATATCAGAGAAATGTTTTAACTGCAATTTTAGCTGCTGCTGAGGAATCTTCAAGCCCAGAAAATTTAGTTTCTCTCTTTAATTCTTCATGTTCAGATATTTTTATATTTCAAATTTTGTAGCACCTGCATACGCCAACGCAACACTTAAGCTACTGGACCAGTTCTCATGGAGTGGGAGAAATAAACATAAAATTAGACTGGAGACCAGATTTAAGAAACAAAAAACCCAGCACTTTACTATAAGACAAATAAAACACAGAACAATGAATCAATTGAAGGATAATCACACAGCTGATAAAAGGTAAGTAATAAAAGTAATCTCTTCTTTCCTATTTCTTTTTAGAAATCTTTAGAAATAAGTGAATTTAATGTAGTGGATCCACTTGAGTTTGATAATCTATTAAAGTTAGTATTAATAAAGATTAATTATTTGGTTAAACCTATTTATGATTTGCTATTTTTCTGAATTAACTTTATTTTTTATTTTTCTCTTCACAGTTATTAGAACAATTCAATCAAATTCAAACAGGCAAAGTAAAGCTATCATGTTACATCATGACATTGACATGAAATTAAAAAAATACAATATGGCAGTTGAATTCAGTTCAGTCATGTAATGCAGTTCAGTTCAATTGTGTGATGTAGTTCAGTTCAATTAAAAAAAATTAAAAAAAATAGAAGAGAGGTTGATGTCCTGTTCAATTAAAACAACAAAAAAACAGATCCAAGACCTCTTATCACTCCGAGTTTACCGACAAATCCAGAGCACGTAACAGCTGTAATTTCTGTTGCATCTGAAGTAGAAACAACAGTAAATTGTTTACCCAGAACAAGAAGTGAATCACAGCTGCTTACAGTGAAATTGAAAAGACGTCTGTGCTACCAAGGTCACTATCAGTTTCAGACTTTGAACATGCATAAGGTCATGTCTGCTTTAAGAAAACTAAAAGAAATCCATTCAGAATATAAAGATATCTTCATTAATGAAGCACTCTCAGAAGAAGAAATGTTCAATGAGCATGAACTGTCCGCAAATGACATCAGTGCGTCTGAAGAGGAAATGGATGTTGAGAGCAGCAGCCAAAATGAGAGCACTGAAGAACAGAGCAATGAGAATGAACACAATGATTCAAGTGATGATCCTGAGAATACTGCAGAAGAGCAATCAAGAGGCCTTGCTTTGGATACATGTCTTCAGCCCCCAGATCTTGGTCAGCAGCTGTTGTCTTATGATGATGGAATATTTTGCATTGCCCCAGCAGCGAAAACAGTCTGCAGCAGCAAAAACTGGCATTTCCAGTGCAGTTTCCTGATGGCAAGAACACCTTTGATAAGCCTGGTAGATCAAAACATATTTTCCCTAGCAGATACTTTAACACAAGGCTATTCTCTATTGACAGTCGTTGTGCAAGGGATACAAACTATATTTTCTTTGCACGGTTTGTCATGAAATGCAGTTGGCCACATCTAGTGTGTCTATCCAACCGAGGAAAGCAAATCCCGTGACCCGTGATGAATGCAAGATAAACTGCTCACGGTTGCAGTAAAAACAGGAATCAGAAATGCTTGTGAATAATAAGGAGGCAACACGTTTCATGCAACCATTAAGAGGGACTCCAGCATACTGGGAGAAAACGCTGCATGATCAGTGTTGCCAGATTGGAGGGACGATTTCCAGCCAAAAAGCTCACAAAAACCCACCCAAAACTTTAACTGTCAAAATAATGCGATAGAATGTAAATCAAGGCTGATAAGAGCCATTTTTAACTCCTTATAACGAAATAATGATGACAGAATAATATAAAAATAATGCTAGATCAATTTCCCATGGATCAAATCGGGGCAAATACATTAAAGAGAACTACCAAATGCAGTGCTGCCAACTCTCACGCTTTCGCCGTGTGACACACGGTTTTGCCTGTTTTCACACGCACTCACGCCACACATCCAATTACTCACGCAA
>JAFVLL020027780.1:0-10388 GCA_021397915.2 Tor tambroides
AGACCTTAATTAGTTGCTTCAGGTGTGTTTGATTAGAGTTGGAGCTGAACTTTGCAGGACAGTCGATCGCCAGGAGCAGGATTGGGCACCCCTGGATTATATACAGTGGGTACGGAAAATATTCAGACCCCCTTAAATTTTCACTCTTTGTTATATTGCAGCCATTTGCTAAAATCATTTAAGTTCATTTTTTTCCTCATTAATGTACACACAGCACCCCATATTGACAGAAAAACACAGAATTGTTGACATTTTTGCAGATTTATTAAAAAAGAAAAACTGAATTTTTTGAGGACTGAAAAGATTTGAGGATTTGAGAAAACATAATTAACTGAAAAGATTTGAGGATGCCTGATAAAGATTATATATTTATATTTAGTTTCATTTACCCTTTTGTCATATTCAGACATGATTCAGACACACTTTGACCTAATTGTTGGGCAAATTTAGTTTTCAAAAGCATGCTGAAAACAACAACAACAACAAAAAGTTAGTAATAATTCATTAAAAATTCCATAAAGAGATCGATGAAACTTTCCATGAATAAGGTACAGTGACACATTAATTTTATCAAAATGATCATTGTATTTAGTTGCAGTTGTCTATTACATCGGGGCTTATTTTTATGTCTTTTCACTTTATTTCTCTCTGAATTATTTTGATGTACTGAAAATGAAATCAATTGTTTTTTCTTTCATTTCAGTCCTGATGGAAGAGAGCGAGGAGAGTGAAGAACTGAGTGAAGTGGAGGAGAAACATCATGACGAACCTGGAGAAAAACCGAAGAGTCGCTCGAAGACTAAAAGATCCACACTGGAGAGAAACCATTCACCTGCGAAAAGTGCGGGAAGAGTTTCACACAAAAAGTACATCTTAGGCAGCACATGAGGATCCACACTGGAGAGAAACCATATGCATGTGATAAATGTGAGAAGAGTTTCACGAATTCATCACACCTTAAGAGTCACATGATGATCCACACCAGAGTGAAGCCGTTCATGTGTGAACTGTGTGAAAAGACATTCTCAAACAAACAAAATCTTGAGCATCACTTGGGAGTTCATACTGGAGTGAAACCATTCATGTGTGATCAGTGTGAAAAGAGTTTCATGGACTCTTCACAACATAAGAGACACATGAAAATCCACACTGGAGAGAAGCTGTTCACCTGCGATCGGTGCGGGAATAGCTTCAGAGAAAAAGCAGACCTTGAGAAACACATGAGAGTTCATACTGGGGAAAAGCCTTATGCATGTGATCAGTGTGGGAAGAGTTTCACGGATTCAGCGTACCTTAAGAGTCACATGAGGATCCACACCGGAGAGAAACCGTTCTCATGTGATCAGTGTGAAAAGAGATTCTCAGTTAAAACTAGACTTAAACTTCACATGAGAATCCACACCGGAGAGAAGCCATACGCCTGTGATCAATGTGGGAAGATAGTCAAGACTTGCTTTGATTCTGAATTTCACATGAGAATCCACACCGGAGAGAAGCCGTTTGTATGTGATCAATGCGAAAAAACATTTTTCTGGGCATCAAACCTGAAGAAACACCTGACCGTTCATACGAAGGAGAAGCCACATTCATGTTCTGTGTGTGGAAAGTGTTTTTCACTGCTGCAAAGTTTAAAAGAACATCAGAAAATACATACTGGTGTGAGAGAGCACATGTGCTTTGAGTGTGACAAGACTTTTATTAAAGCGAGCAGTTTAAAAGTGCACCAGAGAGTTCACACAGGAGAGAAACCTTACAAGTGTTCACACTGTGACAAGAGATTCAGTCTGTCAGGAAATCTGAAAGCACATGAGAAGATCCACAGCAGACACGTGAGGATCCATGCAGTGGAGAAACCACTTAGAGGAGAAACCAATTAGTTTCCTAACAGTCATGATGAGCAACGGGACATCAGTTGATTGGTATCTGTTCACTCCTGTTCACACCAACACATCTGTTCAGAAACAAAAATTCAGTCTGATTTTCACAGAGATTTGTCTGGTCAGACCAATGCAAAAAACAGCAGCGGGAAGACTTTCTCACACTCAGCAAACCTTAAGGACCACATGAATGTAGAACCTCATTGAACAAAGACCAAACAATTATAGAATCTCATATACCAAAGAGAAAACTGAGAAGATTCCCTTCCCTTCGAGTCAGAAATTGACCAAACCTACTGACGCCTCCCTGTCTAGGGGACCATTGTCTTATCTTATGAGACCCATAAAACCAGGAGAAATTTGAGAAGAACATCTGGATGCCTTTAAAGAACAGAACCTTCAATGTTGTTCCTGACTGGATACCATAAATAAGGTTAGAGTAAACAACAGTACAAAGAACGGGTATCTGGAAAATGCTCCATCACAGACTCTCCCTGAATCTCCTGACCACTTAACGCAGTAATTCAACGTTTTTATCAACCAGGAAAGACTGTTTTATGACGAGATGTCTGAGCGTTGAAGTTTTACAGATACATGCCCAAAGTGACTTTATGACCCTTGACACCTCCCGCATTCCAAGAGAATGCGCGCTGTGTCTCTCCTTCAACAGAAACACGCTCTCTCCCGTTCTTTGACAGAACAAAGAAACTCAAACTCTTATAAAGGACTTCTAAGAAAAGACATTCATTTAGTTGCTGCTATTAAAGCAATATACTCAGGAGACAAAATATATATTCAGGTTGTATTTTATGAAATGAAATTAAGCTTGCTGTGTTATTGGAACCGATGGTATTTTTGTAATCTTTTGAACGTATAATTTTCCCCTGTAGAGGACTCACTAGACTTTTAGTATCATATGCATGATGGGTTATTTCTAATCTTTAATTTGAACCCTTTTGTGTGTTTTAGCAGGAAAAGCTATTAACGTGTGTGAAATATGTTGAGTTTGGTTTCATATGAATGGTCATGGTACATGCAACAATTTGGTGTGAATGAAAGTTGACTTTTCTGATCATAATGTATGATTAAAACACTTATAGGAATCTGCTAAGATATGTTCTTCATTTGATGAAATAACTCAGCAAAGGATTTACGCATGGAAAACTGAGCCGTGCGGGGCGGGACTCCGCCCTAAAGGAACAATGTGATTGGTAGAAGCCTCTAGGGGGTGGACAGAATGCATCCAGTTAAAACCCTATGACACAAAGGCCTGCTTGCTTACTCGCTGCTTGAAACTTTGGCTTCGTTTCATTGGGTGCGCTCCAAAAGCGCTCACAGCCGTTAACATCTGGCCGACCATTGAACAGCTACCAATACTTAGTCAAACTTCTGAAGAAACTGTTAGAACTGAAGCCGCAAGAACTCTGAAGAACTTCAAGTGTCATTACGTCA
This sequence comes from Tor tambroides, assembly GCA_021397915.2. Taxonomy (NCBI): domain Eukaryota; kingdom Metazoa; phylum Chordata; class Actinopteri; order Cypriniformes; family Cyprinidae; genus Tor; species Tor tambroides. The sequence continues at coordinate 3,330 of JAFVLL020027780.1, forward strand.
CAAAGAAGCCAACCAACCACAGCAGGGCACTCCTTGGAACGCGTCAGACGACGACACATCAGCAGCCAATCAGCCGGAGGTTCCCTCAGCCACGCAAGGAAACAACAGAGCAGCTGTCAAACTCAACTAAGCAAGATAAACAAAATTGTTAAGATATACTGCTTTAACGACTCGCTGGACGATCGTTAATAAGGTATAAATCGGACGTTTTGATTAATATCAATTAATCATATCAATATTGAATCTATACGACTCGATTCCCTAAATGCTGAAATAATAGTTTTAAAATTATTACATGAACATCCACCCTGGAGAGAAACTGCACGCATGTGGTCAATGCAGTAAACTTTTTAGAGGGCTTCAGACCCGAAGAAACACCAGAAAGTTCATACAAATGAGAGTTTATACCAGGTCTACATTCCAAGGTCCAAATCTGTGTTTTTTTGTTTTTTTTTAAATAAAGTGACTTTTGCATTCAAAATACATTAACAACAAGTGCAAAAGTGGCAAAACAGTTAATTTAAGTGTCAGCAATAGAGGTCAACCAATATGGGTTTTTGGCCGATGCTAAAATTTAGAAATCAGGGCAGCTGATGGCCAATATATGATGCCGGGTTTTTTTACCGATATGTTTGGCTGATTTTCTTTTTCTTTTTTTCTTCATCTCATAAAAGAGAGTATGAGTAAATGTTTATTGCAGGGCACAAGATAGTAGTAGTAGTAGTAGTAGTAGTAGTAGTTAATGACTTTATTAGCTTTAATGAGAATTAATCCGTCAATTTATACCAGTGTTTCTCAACCGGTTCTGAGTGGGTCGTGGAGTGTACATTTCAAGATGGCGCCGGTGGTCATGGTGTGCGGTCTGTTCTTCCATTTGTTTGTGTTTATGTATTATCACAGATAAGCCAAAATGCCACTCACTACATCATTAAAAGGAGGCTTGTCTTGCAAGACAGTGTTGCTTTTTACTTGTAAATTTTTTGTTTAAACTTGTAAATGTTGGAAAAATTAGTATGTGCCCCACTGTCACAGATGTATTAATCCAAAGGCAGGCAAGATGAAGAAGAGTTCAATATCTTTTAACAATTCAAAACACTCCATGAAAAGAGATGTATACTACGGTGACCGCGAGGTGACATGTTCGATTCACTTAGTTTTGTTGTGGCCACAACATATTAACTCGTGGGAACGTGAACTTATGTCGTGGCCACGAGATGCTATATTGAGGGAACAACATATTTCTCGTGGCCATGAGTTTAATGCATAAACAATCCTGCATGACCATAGCAATCTGGGATTATCAGAAATGGATTTATTAATATTTAATTTTGAATTAAGAAAATAATACATGAATTATTATAGAAATTATTACATTATTAAATTATTATATTAAGCTAACCATAGGTCTTGCCTATGAATGAAGTTTATCATGAATAAATTACATAAAGTACATAAAATAAAATAGGCCTACTAGAAAACATTTTTATTAGGGTTGTTCCGATTCCGATACCACAAAAAATTCTGGCATTGAATGACAGACCTATAATTATGCGCGCTAGCTTTGCTTAACGCTGCAAATCGGAAATCAATTCTTCGCTGCTCAGAATGCAAACACAGGAAGTTGTGCTGCCACAAGCAACCATTTAGAGCAGCAAAGAAGAAATACAAACGTGCTGGCACATTGCCAGTAAATCACTCGCATATGCGAGTAAATCTTCACCGCTTCAGGGTCTCTCTCTCCGTCAAGCGATCTGTTTTTCAGATCATCTGAATGGATGTGCAACGCACCTGTATTTGACCTACCGTAAGCTCTAGTGTGAAGCGCACGACTCGCCGTCGCTTTGCTTTTTTCTCACACACAAAGAGAAAGAGAGAGAGAGAGCGCGAGCGAGAGAGTCTTACATGTAGTGCGTCAGTTCTGCATGGTATGTAAACGATATTCTTTGTTGTATTTTCCTGTCAAAATAACGGAGTTCCTTTGGAATTCTTCGGCTTTTAAGAACTGCCGGTGTTCTGTCGATATAGCATACCCTGTCAGATTGTCATACCTCCCATTAAAACAGTAATTAGATTGTGTTTTATTAACGTCTACACCTACCCCAACCCTAAACCTACCCCTTACAGTAATGCAGATGCATTAAATATTGTTGTTCAGCGTGAGAAAAAGGACGTAATATTGATGTGCGCATGCGCAGTAAGCCCCGGTAGGCAAATCTGACGGGTATGATAAAATGTCAGGACACCGGTTCTCCGGTAGTAGGCGGATGATTTCAGCGAAGCAGTTCGAGCAGATGCAGACAACCTGATTAATATTCATGAAGCCAGCAGCTCGTTAATCCTTAGTGTGCTTTATATTGTTCTTAGTAGAATTCATGATTATTATCTTATCAATATTATTGATAGTTTTTTCTCATTTTTTACAGAAACACTGAATGACCAAAAAAGCACCACCACCAGTCCTAAGTTCATTTAAAATGATAATATGCATTCATACATGGTTACCAAGTTTTACTTCTAATTACTGAAGTTCTATCATTAAATAATACTTGATTATCATAATATATTTATAATGCTTGACCGATTGATGTTAAGAGTGTACTTTTAGATATTTAAAAAGATGTGCCATTCAGACATTATATATTATATTTTTTTGTTTACTCGCCAGACTATCTATCTATCGATCTATCTATCGATCTATATATATATATATATATATATGGTGAAGCACACCATAAAATAATTGTATCAGTTCATACAGGGCTAGTAGTACATACAGCTCTATAACCAGATACACACCCAGGTATCGGATCAGTACTCGGTATCGGCCGATACCCTGAGCGTAGGTATCGGGAAGGGAAAAAGGGTATCGGAACATCTCTAATTTTTATCCATCCCACAGTCTTGGAAGTCCATTAACTAATTGTTTTTTCCCTGTAATATTTGTATATAATAATAATAATAATAATAATAATATAATTATTAAACTATTGTTATTGGTTATATTTTTATAATAGTTTATATTAATTTTTTCCCTTCATTTCGATCTCTTTACTTAACATTCTGAATACTTTTGTAAATAATAGCCTACTTTAAATGCACAACATGCCACTGAAGCTTCATGATTATGCTGACTCGAATTTTTACTGGAATGCAGTTTAAATTTAACATGTATTTCATTTTATTTTGGCTAATAGACTGTAATTATAAATATTATAGTGTTTCGTTGAGGAATGAATCATTCACATAGTTTCATTTGTAAATGAAAACACGCTCATCTATCATCACACGGGCATGAATACAATCATAAAGTCAAAACTTTATCGGCATAGGCTAATTGTCAGGCGTTTACAATATTTGTTAAAAATATGGTAGCAAATAGCATAATTATACAGAATGTTAATTAGGTCAAGCGATACATGAATTGAAAGGGGAAATAATAAAATATTATTATATGAAATAAATATAAAAAATATAGCCCTAACAAGTTAATATAATAATAATAATATACAAATATTAAATGAAATGTTTAATGTTAATAAAAATGTTTTATCCATCTCTGATAATCCCGGTTTGCTATGGTCACGCAGGTTTATTTACGCATTAAACTCGTGGCCACGACTTCTTATGTTGAGGGAACGACATATTTTTCTCGTGGCCACGAGTTTAATGCGTAAACAAACCTACGAGAAATGGATGTCGTTCCTTCAACACAGCATCTCGAGGCCATGACTTCACACCACGCGGCCACAACATGAGGATGTCGTGACCTCAACAAAATGACCTCATGGCCATGACATATCACGTTCACACGAGTTAAAAGGTCGTGGCCACGACAAAACTAATGGCTCGTTTCCACCGAGTGGTACGGTTCAGTACAGTACGGTACGCAATTATGTCGTTTCTATTGTCAGAAGTTGTGAATGGTACCATAATAGCGAACCGTACCATACCACTTTTTTGGTACCCTTCCGTTGGGGTACCTAGCACAGCAAAGGGTACCAAAACGGTGGAGCTAAACTCACTGCAGAACCTTGTTTGGTTGACTAGAATCGTCACTTTTGCGTGATACAAGGGGATAAAGCTTCTCCTTCACTCATTCTGCTCTGTTGTCCTGATGGGCTTATTAACATCAGAGTGCGCAAACACAAAAAAATATTTGTAAAAATACAGTGTATTTTATAAATTTATATTTTCACACAGACAATAACCATTTCACAAGATGTGTTCTCTTCTGTTCTTGTGGACTTGTGAAACGTCATTGCCCAAAAACCTGCGTAATTTTCAAAATATTACTGTTATTGTGTCATTAAATGTAGTTTTAAGAGTTTTTCAGGCGAGAATGTAGTTGTTTAAAACTCAAATCTGCGGTTTATTTATAATAATTAAATTTGCTATGCCGATTTCGGAGCTCCAGGTGATCAGCGGATGCTCAGTGCTCATGTATCTGCCTCGAGCAGCCTTAGCTCAGCTAGTCCTTCTGACGTTTACCGCTGACTCTGATGTCTCTGTAGTGATTAAACATGAGATACAATTCATTTTGGGTATATTTAACAGGCATTCGTGGTCTCATGATTCTATTGTTTGTTCCTGGTCATATCGTTTTGGCTGAGCACAAAGTTATGTTTAACTTTATATATTTATTTTGAGCTTTACCGTAGTACAGCGCTGACTTTTGTAGCATACGTTTGACTGAATTGTTTGCTTTTGTCTTTATTTCCTCTTATATAAGCCTCTTATACTTTGTACTTATACTTTTATAATGGCTATTATTGTTCATTAAAACTGATATTTAACAAAAAGAGGCAGAGTTGTGCTTATCGTCACGCTTTATCGCCGATCGCTACTTTCCGGCATACACCACGCCTATCAAGTAAGGGTACTGTTGACGGTGGAAACGCAAGCTGGATCAGGGTGTTCGGTCCCAAATCGTACCGTACTGTACTGTACTGTACTGACCCATTCCACTCAGTGGAAACGAGCCATAAGTGAACCAAACATGTCAACATGACTCAACCCTCTTTTTATTTGTGATATACTGTCTCAGTCTAAATTACGTTCACACTGGTATTTTAGGAAGCCAAACAAATTACAATATAATAATAATAACAACAATGACAGTAGTGGCCATATATTGTAAAACAATTGCACTGTAAAATAAATGAAAATGAAAATGAATATTTCAGTAGGGAAATTAAAATACTTCTTTCCTAATTTCTACACTTGAAAGAGATATTTTGAATTTGGACTGCATTTAATCCGCTAGCTGTCAGCAATTCATGCTGCACTTCCCTGTTGAAACAACCAGCATATGCTGGTTAAGTAGGTTTTGAAGATTAGATGTTGGTTTGAGCTGGTTTAAGCTGGTCCTGAGTACATGACCAGCTAAGGACCATCTTAAACCAGCTCATGACCAACTTAAACCAGCATCTTCAAAACCTACCTAACCAGCATATGCTGGTTTTTTCAACAGGGTTTTAAGCTTTTATTTTTGACAGAATCAGCAGTAAAGCTTTTATTTTGGAGGAAAACTCCAGCTTCAGTGAAAACAAGATTATAAAAACACTTCTCACTACAAATCTAGTGAAATGCTATAATCATCTGCCGCGAAAATAAAGATTAACACCAGGCTGTTGCGTTCCCAAATGCACGCTAAACTCACAGCAGTGCAACAAACGAGTTCACTGCATTCATTCACTGTGAATGGAGCCGCTTTGAGGTGCGGAAAACACCGGATCACCAGCTGATCGCCTCAACAATGTGTGTGTTTCGCTTTAAAACACACAGCGACAAACATACTTGATGAAGGGATTAAGCCATATAGTGCTTTCGGTTTTAGTTCGTTTTAGACAGATAGCATGATGGCCCAAAACACAACCCTAAAGACCTTTTATGTTAGAATAAGAAGTTTAAATATACTTTAAATATAAAACTACACTTTTTGCCCGGAAGACCTATCATTTCATATCGTCATAATATCGAGACAGTTTTGCTATCGCAGTATCACGATATTGATAATATCATTACATCCCTACTCAAAAGTAAACCAACGAGGACTTCATCAAACACCTGGCTGCCTTAAAGAGGCAACACCTTCGCATTTAGATTAAGGCAGTCAGCCACTGATCTATAAGAGATGAGTGCAGTCAGCCCGTGTGTGTGTTCATGCCTAAAGATGTGTGTTTTCTGCCTTAAGAATCAAGCACGTTGCACATACTTACATGATGCGTTGGAGTGCAGTTTTGAGGGACAGTAATATTACCAATTTCTCATTTATTGTAACAGTTGTTACCTGCAGAGGTGTCACCTGCACGTGCCCCCTCAGATTTTTGAGCGAAGTGGATTTTGCATGCATATTCCAAAAGACAAAAAATAGCCGATTAATATTTTCTATATAATACAATCACACCGGCGTTCAGTGCATCATATCATCAGCTGCTAAATTCAAATCTGAGTTCCCCTTCAATTCGGTCACTTCTACATTGCTATGGGAAATACCCTTTCCTCGAATACTACTGAAGCCTTATTGAATCACGCCAGTGAAACTGGCCAATGGCGTTCAAGCGCGCGAAGTATGAGGGGGGGCTCGTCACTATATAAAGCAGCGCTTGTACGTCATCCCTTCAGAATCTTTTCCTTCAGCAAACCTTCTACGAGAAGCAAGAAGCCTATCAAAGAACTACTCACCGTGATCTACACGCTGCAGCGGACACGCCTTCTCTTCCCCTGCTGTGTTCCGGTGAGCTTCGGATTCAGACAAAGATGACTCGCGATTGCCTCTCCTGTGCGGAGCCAATCGAATCTTCGGATGGCCACGAATCGTGCGTCTTCTGCCTGGGTCGCGCCCACGCTGAGGCGGCGCTTGGGGGGTCGGACTGCCCCCACTGCGGGGATATGAGTCTCCGGACTCTCAGACTCCGTGTGGCCATCGTCCAAGGCGATGAACTCGCCCAAATAGCTCTGCCGCGCTCTTCCTCTGCAGCCTCTTTTGAGCCAAGGAGGAAAGTGCCGCGAGTTTCTGATGCGGATCTGTCAGGATCGGGTGACGAGCCCGCGCCGGCT
>JAFVLL020027781.1:0-33738 GCA_021397915.2 Tor tambroides
GGGATGGCTGGTGGTGGGTAACAGTGGGATACCATGTTATTGCTGCAGCCTCCATTACACCTAATACTGCTCACTCCTATTATTTGTCATCATATGCTAATTATGCATCATTAATGTGAGGCCTTAATGGCCCCAAGAGTGGGTAATAGGCTGAGCATGTGTGTGTGTGTGTTTGTGTAGAGATGGACTCTGCAGGGAGATGCAGAAACACATGCTAATGAAGCAGAGCTCTTTAATCTTCCAGATTAAAAGCAGAAAAGATCACAACCCGCACGATTCACCCTCTGACATCACTTACTGCACAAACAACACACTTCTGTGCGCAGCTCTGCTCAACTCTGCAGTGTTTTAAGGAGCCACCTGATCTGACCCCTAAAAATGACTTTTGCAGGCGTAACCTAATGTAGTCGATTTATTAGATAAATAATGTTTCCTGCTTGAATAAAAACTGCTTATTTAGATAAAGCATATTTTAGGTTATCTGGCAACACATTTTAATGGTGTGCTTTAATTGGTTGAGTGAGAAATTAATGTGTGTGTTTGTATATTGTATGTTTATGCTGTCAGGTGCTCACTTTGTTCCAGATCTCATGCCCACAAACTGAATGATTCAATTTTCTACTAGTTACAGCCCTTGTGAAAAAGAACTGTGCTTAATTGTATTGAATTTGCACTTGTAATATTTAAAAAGTATATTTTGGTATAAAAAATGTACGGTAACACTTTTAAGGTGTCTTTGTTACACGTTACATGTACTTACTGTTATAATAAATAAATTAAATTATAAGTAAATTATGCATAAATAAAGCGACAAAAAGCTCTTAATTTCAACTAATTGCATTGAATATAAATGTAAACTCATTTTCATATAATTGTAAATAAAAGCAATTAAGCTTCTAAAAAAAAGTTACATTCAGTTTGCTTTAAAGTATTCTTTTCAAGTATATTATTTTCGTAACAAGTAGGCCTACTCCATATAAAAGTATGCTTAACTGTGCTACTTTTTCACAAGGCAGTTTACAGGTTTTTATGAAAATAAAAGCGTACGAAAATTAACCATGGCTTTACTACAAATAAAACCAAACAAACATGGTTACTATAGTTAAACCATGATAACCACAAATTAACCATGGTTTTGCTACACTAACCATAGTTTAACCATAGTATTTGTAGTAAAACTGTGGTTATACAAATGGTAATCAATATGCCAAAACATGGTTACTACACTTTTACTACAATAAAACTACGGTTAATTTTTGCAAAGGCAGGCTGCTGCAATGAGAACTTTCAACGTACAACGTTTGTCATATTAATCAGCCATTATTTGTTGTTAAATACACAATATTGAAAGTACTCCTTGGAATCATTTCTAATAATTACAAATAGTATCAACTAGTTTTGCTACAGGTCAGATTGAGGTCTCTGAGACGCTTACGTATTATACAGTGATTATATGCATTACATATTCTCCTAGTATGTCACACCTGCTCATTACAGTCATTAAATAAATATTAATGGTGTAGTAGCCTAAGTGTATTTAAATGTGTTGTTCCTGAGTGGAGAAGTGTTTTCTTTCACTTGTTTGCAGGGGTGGAACCCAAAAGCCCTCTTTATTGAATTCCCATATTGTGGTGATGGGTCTGTGTTATGTGGTTTTGGCTGGAGAGTGAGAGTGTGCATCTGTCCTGTTGAAAGGGTTCTGCTCTCAGTGCCTTGAGGAACAGGAAGTTGCCAGCTGGTCCGGCACACCTCTGTGTTTGACCCGTGGCTGTGTGAGTGTGAGTGTGTGTGTGCTTCCCAAGTGGCTGAAGGTACAATGGAGCCCGGAAGACACACGATCAACTCACTACACCTGGCAGACCTCACACACAGACACACACACAGAACATATGCATTTGCAATCTCTCTCTAACACATACACACACATTGTGTTAGCAGAGCGGTCCTATCCACAGGGGAGAGGCACAAGGGGCCAAAGTGGGACGTCTAGGGTCAGGGTGGTTTGTGAGTGCCTGAGCAGCCCACCTGGGCAGAGGCTTTACCCCGAGCACACACTCACATCTGGAGCCCTGATCTCAAGACCAGACAACACAGGCCACGATCAGACATCTCAGAACTAAACTACAGCTGCTGGATCATCCTCCTCTCATCACACAGACACTGATCTGGATGGAACGATAGACAGGACTCGTCTGATGCAACCTGACACACAACAGCTGTTTTCTTTTGTGTTTTTTATTTATTTAATTTTATTGTGTGTGTGTGTGTGTGTGTGTGTGTGTGTGTGTGTGTGTGTGTGTGTGTGTGTGTGTGTGTGTGTGTGTGTGTGTGTGTTTGGCTTTGTATTGGTTCTGTTTTGGGTTTTGTTTGGGTTTTGTTATTGGTTTTGTTTTGTGTTATGTATTGGTTTTGTGTTTTGTTTGGGTTTTTATTGGTTTTGTTTTGTTTGTGTTTTGTATTGGTGTTGTTTTGTTTAGTATTGGTTTTTGTTTTCTTTGTGTTTTGTATTGGTTTTGTTTGTGTTTTGTATTGGTTTTTAACATTAATTAAAAACTTTTTTTTGCTTTATGTGTGTGTGTGTGTGTGTGTATATATATATATATATATGTATATATTATAGAAATGATTTACGTAACTGTATGTTTAAATGATTATTAAAATGATTAAAGGTCATGATTACAATTTTATGATCTGGAGTCAAATCTTTACACAAATGCCAAAAAAAAAAAAAAAAAAAAAGGAAAATTGTTAGTTTTAATAAAAATCAAGCTCTGGACCATAAAAGTAGCTGTAGTTAAAAACCTTTACACCTTATTTGCACCTACACACCTACTTTTTTCGCTCCGTCGTCACTGACCCGCGTATCATTACACACTATAACATTAAGGCACAAGCGTTAAAGCAAGAATGACACGGAGCAGATATTCCTCGTCATTCGGCGTGTTTAATAACAGCCGCTTATCATGTTAGCTCCTCCTCGACTCAAACACGTATGTAATAAGCGCAGCGGTACAAGAGGAAAGGGGAAGTGTGAAAGGTCAGCCGTCAGTTTTAATACGAGCTGTGCACTTCTAATGAAATGCTGGTTGCAATATGTGTTGAATATGAATGCATTAATTCCTTAAATGCCTCTCCGATTTGTGTGCCTCTGCCTTTTATAGGAGGGATAATTTGACAGCAACCCCCAGACCAGCTTTGACAGCTCCGAGCAGAGCGGACCAACACCTGCGTCCAGCCAAGCATCACCGCCCCATCCTCCACTTCTCCTTCCCTCCCCTCTCCTCTCGTCCTCCCACACGCTCACAAATGAACTGTCACCTCATTACTGTGCCTGATGCAAAATAATCAGCTTCCAAATTAGCATGGGCCACTCTGCTCTCAGCCTCTCCCTCTCTGCCTCCCTCCGTCTCTCTTCATGCGGCGTGCTCTAGTGAAGGTGCTGTTTGAATATGCATCTCGGAGCATTTCCATGCGGCGCTCCGCAGGGACGGCACGCGGCGGGCGAGCAGCTCGCTGCATTAGCATGGTTGGGAGTGTGGAATGGGGTCCTGGTGGGTTTGGGGTCCCTGTGCAGATGCTCCGGCCCACTTGTTCATTACAACTGCATTTCATCAGCTTGATGATGTCCACATGTCAATTGAGCGAGAGGATTTTACACACAAAAGAGCCTGTGGGAGCAGGACTACAGCAACTAATCAGCTGATTATCATAACTCAGACTCCTACTGAGAGGGAGAGAGAGAGAGAGGAGATGAGGACAGTCAGATGGATCCCCCCGCCTTTTTATGAGTTAGGCAAAGCATGAGCTGAAATTCACAGCACATGTGCAGCAAGACTTGAAAGCACAGCATTCAAAAGTCCTGTACAGTAGATATCATTAACATCTAGCAAGTTTTCGGCAAGTGTTATGATAGTCTAAAGTCGTATGAAATAAAAATGTTAGACGAGCTGTACTCAGCTTTTGTTGTGTTTTGTTTTTGTTTTGTGTTTTTTGATTGTTTTGTTTTGTTTTGTTTTGCTATGTTTTGCTATGTTTTGTTTTGTTTTGTTTTGTTTTGTTTTGTTTGTTGTTTTGTTTTGCTATGTTTTGTGGTTAATTTTTTCAGGATTCTTTGATGAATAGAAAGTTCAAAAGGACAGAATTTATTTTTGAAATAGATTCTTTTTGTAATACTTTAAATGCCACTTTTGATCAATTAATGTGTCATTTCTGAATAAAAGCTTTAATTTTATTTTATCAACACCTTTTTAACTTTCTCAAATTTTTCTGCCTTTAATTTACATCTCGGCCGTAAACCACAATTTTCTACCTACTATTGCTAGTTGTCCGTAGTATTGGAGGAAGGGACGTACTCATTCTAGAGGGCAATTTACTGGAAGAAATAAGACATGGCAAAAAAAAAAAAAGTTCTGTGCAGAGTGTAAAATGTGAAGATGTGATATTTTAGTGATAAAGACTTTAGTTATGAAGTTTAAAAAAAAAAAAAATCAGTTTGAATGTGCATAGCACTTTTTTAAGTTAAATAAAATCAGAAGGGTTTGTAATAGAAGGGTGTATTATTTAATATTATTATTTTTTATGTTGCTAGAATTAACAAAATTATTTATTTTGGGAGCCTGTTTGTAATTTATTATATAAATTTGTAATAATATTATATTCATCAGCATGGTGTCCTAAGGCCCTGACCAGAATTCAATCCCTATGAACTCATATTATTCTCTCATAGTAGACACACATTTAAAGAGATATTTCCCCTTTAATTAGTATGTCATAAATGTCCAGACGGCCTTTTGTGTGTGTATGATTGTTAGTCAATCTGGGATTCCTCGTGGCATAATTCATGTAGAATCACCACATTCCTCTTTCCAGGCATGCAAAGGGCACGTCTGTCTGAACTCTCTTTCTCTCTCTCACACACACACACACACACACACACACACACAACCCAGAGATTCCCCTATACATACACACACTCTCACATGCATGCCTACATGAGCATAAGCTGCTCAACACCCCCACACATGCTACACAACACAAGCCAAGTCATCTGAGAGTCACAGGCCCAATTATAAAATCTGCAATCTGCATTGTTCCTGGAGCCGCTGGATCAATGCACTGCAGGCATGTGCACATCACCGCTTCTAATGATGCCTTTCTGGGGCACAGACTCACACACTGCATAGTAATCTTCAGCTAATTAACTCTATAATGCTCAAGCAAGCTTTCTCAACTCTGCGGTCCCAGCGAGAGCACACCACTCGTATTTGTTTCAGTGTTCAGGTCCATTCTTACCACTCACATAATTACACACAGATGATCGGGCCAAGAAGACGATCGCTATATTGGGATTTACAATACGAGGTCAATTAATTACTTGATCAGAAACTCACTATTATTGATTTGTTACTCTAGATTCAAGCTCATTACTTGAGGGTAGAGAATTTTCTTTTTCATCTAGCTACTGAATGCTTAAAATCATAGACACACACACACACACACACACAATGTTTTGTTTTGTTTTGTTTTGTTTTGATTTGTGGAGAAACTCTTGTTCCATCTGGCTGCTGAATGCTTAAACTCACATGTAAAATGTGATTTTGTTTTGTTTGTTTTTGTTTTGTTTGTTTGTTTGTTTGTTTTTTGTTTTGTTTAGAAACGTTTTTCATCTAGCTGCTGAATGTTTAAAATGACAAAATGTTTAGTTTTGATCAGTTTTGTTTTGTTTTGTTTTGAAACTGTTTTCATCCAGCTGCTGAATGCTTAAAATGACATAAAATGTTTTGTTTTGTTTTTTGTTTTGCTTTGTTGAGAAACTTTTTTCATCTAGCTGCTGAATGCTTAAAATGTCAAAATGTTTTTTGTTTTGTTCTGTTTTTGTTTTTGTGTTTTGTTTAGAAACGTTTTTCATCTAGCCACTGAATGTTTAAAATGACAAAATGTTTAGTTTTGATCAGTTTTGTGTTGTTTTGTTTTGAAACTGTTTTGAAACTGTTTTCATCCAGCTGCTGAATGATTAAAATGACATAAAATGTTTTGTTTTGTTGTTTTTTTGTTGTTGTTGTTGTTGAGAAACTTTTTTCATCTAGCTGCTTAAAATGACATAAAATGTTCTGTTTTGAAAGTTTTATTTTTCATCTGGTCACTGAATGCTTAAAATTACACATAAAATGTTTTATTTTGTTTCGTGGAGAAGCTTTAAGTAACTTTGCAAGTACATGTCAACTTATTCTGCAGTCTAATACTCTAATAAGAGTTTGTTGACATTTCGTTGCAAAGTTACTTATAGCTAGTAAAATGTCTAAAGTGGGCTATCAAAATAAAGTGGAACCCTTTTTTTCATCTGGCTTCTGAATGATGCTGCTGATGCCGTGATGATGCAGTTGCTAGGGTTTATCTAGGACAGGGCTGGACAACTCTGGCCCTTGAGATCCACTTTCCTGCAGAGTTTAGTTTAGCATTGATCAAGGTTTATATGTGAATAAAAGCCTAAATTAAATGGATTCAATGGATGAACAAAAATAATGAGAGAATATCACAAATATCTTTGTTTGTTTTCCAAGATGAACGAAAGTTTTATACTGTAGATTTTCATTGACATGTCAGTGAGTAAATGTTTGGTTGAACTATCCCTTTAAGGCTCACTATGCCACTACTCTGACACACAGAGCCAGACATTTTTCAGCAGTATACAGGTGTTACACATTTTGTGTATGTAAAGTCACAACATTCTCTACAAACATACAGTCATTGTATATGTGAGTGTCCTGATGCACTTTAGCTTCCTTGTATGAATCCATAGTGATTCACACACACACTTCTACTCACCTGGGAAGTGTTAAACTAGCATGAGTCTCACAGGTGCAGGAATGCTCTGCAAAGCCTAAATCATTATCTTACCCCCTTAAAGAAAAGGTTGGGCTTTTGAAACAGAGAAACCTTCAAACCCAGTCATAATCAGAGAGATTGGTGCTTTTTTTGCTTGGGTGAAAATCGTATGTCTTTTTTACCTTTTCTTTTTGATAATTCTCCTGTTCGGTGTGTTTCTGAAGATCTGCCATACCTCAGCAGCTGAATTTGGCGAGTGTGCCCGCCCAGCTAACGTCTCTCGTGTTTAACGTGCGTCCGATTGGTCTTTGTCTGGCTTTCGGAGAGGTTAATACCCGTCCGCTACCTGACAGCACATCTACCTGAGGCGAGCTCTCACATACCTGCCTGACAGAATGATGGACTGCCAAACAACACTTTCTCTTCTTCTTCTCTCATTTCCTCGCTTCTCCCAGACCATACATTCAGAGAGAGTGAGTGAATGATGTTTATGCCTCTGTCAGTTCTTCTGTCTTTTCCTTCTTTTATTCTTCTCCTTCTTCTCATAAGTACATCTCCAGATGGGAGCGCTGATAAAGGGTCTTTCAGGAGCCGTGGGCAGAGTGCAAAATAAAGAGGGGTTAGGGGTCTGACCCACCATTCAGGTTTGAACATGCTACATGAGGGAGTGTTTACAGCATGGAGTGACCACAAAAGTTACACTACAGGTTAGCACATAATTTACACCACCATTCAAAAGTTTGGGAATAGTAAGCTTGCTTGTGTTTTTTATAATAAATTCATTACTTATTTAGCACAGATGTGTTAAATAGTTTAAAAGTGACAGTAAATACGTTTTTGATGTTACAAGAGATTTCTGTTTCAAATAAATGCTGTTCTTTTGAACTTTATATTAATCAAGGAACCATTAAAAAAAGTTTTCGCAAAAATATGAAGCAGCATAACTGTTTTTAACACTGATAATAATCAGAAATGTTTCTTGAGCAGCAAATCAGCATATTAGGATGATTTCTCAAGGATCATGTGATGCTGAAAACTGGAGTAATGATGCTGAAAATTCAGCTTTGTTTCACAGGAATAATAAAGCAATAAGCCCCGTGAAGCCGTGGTTTACAGTGAATTTATAACAGCTAAGGGGCCTTGTTAGGCACGAAGTGGAGTGCCTAAAACCCCCTTAGCTGTTATAAATTCACTGTAAACCATGGCTTCACGGGGCTTATTGCTTTTATAAAACGGTTATTCCATATATGAAGCAAGGTTTCACAACATAAAACAGAGCAAATAAAGTGTAATGATATTAATAAAAACAGTATTCTTCCTCCAAATAATGTAGTTCCTCAGAAACGGTTGTGGTTGCAACAAAGTGGTTGCCGAGCAACACACAAAGTAAAGAAAGGTGTAGGTTTGTAGAGTAATTTACAACAGCTTCAAACGCGGCTCAACCAATCAGAATCAAGGACTGGAACTATCCGTTTTATAAATTATGTTTTACAATATACTCAGATAGAAAATGGTTGTTTTAAACTGTAATAATATTTCACAGTATTACTGTTTTACTATATTTTTGATTAAATAATTGCACCCTTGGTAAGCATAAGAGGTGTTTTTCTTTCAAAAACATTTTAAAAGTCATATCAACTCCAAACTTTTGAATGGTATAGATGCTTGCAAACAAACAACATGTTAATATGGTGAATTCACTATAACAGCATTACATTAATCAAGAAGTTTCCATTCATGATCAGCATCAAACAGTATCCACCAAACAAAAATAGGCATCATTATTGTTTCTCACAGTATTGCAGACAATGAATTATATATAATGACTTTTTACATTTACATTTAGTCATTTAGCAGACGCTTTTATCCAAAGCGACTTACTTTTTTGATGATGTTATGTATCAATGAGCAATATATTGGTCAGTCATATCGGTATCAGCCTTAATTGTGAATATTTAATGTTATCTATGTTGTCTATTAAGTAAAATAGGCCGATATCTTTATTAAATATGAATTTTTCCTCCAAATCATCATGGGACTTCACATAAATTCTAGTTGGCCTATTTTATTTTTCATGGCAATTTTGTTGACTCATTATTTTTTTTATATTTGTAAGAGTATATTTTTCTTTTAACATTGATTAAAGAAAATTGCCTTTAAGTATGCATGAAATAGTTTTTTGATTGTAGGATTAGAAATATTTAAAAATATATATATATATATTTTATTTTAATTTTATTTCATTTCATTTATTTTATTTTATTTTATTTTATTTTATTTTATTTTATTTTATTTTATTTTATTATTTTCTGTGTACATAATTTCTGGTGTAATTTAAAGCACATAGAGCTCTTTAAAGGTTAGCGATGTCAGTTTAACAAAATCATCTATTAAACTGAACATCGGCTTTAAAATACTAGCTAATAATTATCTTTATAGGTATCAGCCAAAAAAAAAAAATCATGTTGGTGCATTCCTAATGTTCTTTTTAAAAAGTCTTTCAGATACTCAATGTTTGACTAACTGTGCCAAAAGACAGTTTGTGCTAACCTGAAAATTACCTCCCAAAATCTTTTCAAAGGTGATTTTTCTGTCTGTTAAGGCTCTTCATGAGATTCTTCTTCTTTTCAGCTTTCTGCAATATGTAGACGTCTATGAAGTGGCAATGAGCAATGTTAATTGCATATAATTTTTGGAAGTTGCTGGCAATTGAAGCTGTTGCGCTGAAGCTCTGTCGTGAGTCCCATGAAAGAGCGATTGTAGGAGATGAAAAACTGCATGAGGATCTTTAAACTGTACTTTTATCTCTTCAGTCAGGCTTGAGCTGTGCTTTTGATAGCAGGAGGTTTTGCGAATCCACTTAAGTAGTGCTGAGAGAGTGTAACAGATCAGAGAGACAGATAAACCCCTGACGTCCCGCGACCTGCCACTCACCGTGACCCCTCCGCCTGTGACAGTGATGTCAAAAGAGCCAGACGGCTCGATATCCTCACACACTCCATAATTAGCCATTATAGTGTGTTTGTGCGAGGGACGGGTTCACCAGAGCCTCTCTAAATTGAGGAACCACTGGGATTATGAGAGGAGGAAAACAGCGGGGCACCATCAAAGATGGCTACCCAGGCAATTTAGGATGTGACTTATTTCCCACAAATCCCAGCTCCAGCGAGCTGTGTTTGTGTGTGTGTCCTTTACTCAGAGTGTGATGCAACATTTCCCCTTAATAATATGCAGGGTGAGTGTAATGATTAGGGGATGTTGGGATAATGGGGCACCCCTCTCTGCTATAATACTCGCTCATGGATAACCACACACACTAAATACACACTTCCTCTTTCTTTGGTTATCACTATTAATAATCTAACTTTGAGAGAGTAGATTATTTGTTTCGGCGTCACCTGACTTGAATCTCTTAATATGCATTTTAAAGGTGGATAGTTCATGACACATACAATCTAATACATAACAATACTTTCATTTGCAGGATTACATATTATTACACATTATTGAGAGCTGGGTAGTAACGGATTACATGTAATCTGGATTACGTAATCAGATTCCAAAAATCAAGTACTCGTAATTAGAGTATATTACATTTCATAATGCTCATAATCAGATTACAGTAACTTTTTTATGGATTACATGATTGCATATTATTCACACAATAGCAGTAAATCATTCAAAATTCATTAATTCTCCCTAATTCTTCTTTTTTTCTCTTTTAAATTTTCCTTTCTAAAAATGTCTCATAGCATTTAGCTTTGACTATATTTAAAATATAGAATGGTCATGTAAATAACTTTGTGATCCATGCTTCTAAATTTGTGGAAAAACCAGTATGTGTGAATGTACCACTGATTTATGAATGATAAGTTTAAAACAATTTTGGTTAAAAGTACTCTAAAAATTAATTTAAAAGGTAGTCAGAATGCATTACCTTAAATTAGTAACCTAGATTACGTTACTAACTTTCATCATGTAATCTGTAATCAGTAATGGACTACAATTTGTAAGTAATCTACCCAGCAATATTCATACTTAATTGTGCAACTTGTAAAATACGTACAATTGAGCAAAAATCGTATGAATTTATACAAGTGAGGTTGTATGAATTCGTACGAATTAGCCACCTTGTAAAATATGTACGAATTGCTGTGAGATCGGGTTGCATTGCACAAAAGCACAATGCACAAACAATAGAAAGCAATAATAAACTATAGCAGTAATACGGGATGCATTTTCTTTCAAAGGATGTGCACTTCCAATGTAATTACATTGTAATGACACAAGAAAGTATTAGAAATTAATATGGGATTAGTTAATGTTTAGGTTTACTGTAGGTTTGGGGTTATTATACATTGTGCAGAAGTGGAAAAATAAAGTGAAATGTGTTGCTGCTGTGGGTACAATTATTTATGAAGCATATAACTGATAATTTGATGTATTATAATGTGTTGCGTTTATACGCCTAGCAAAATGCTGCTAGTATTTCTTGTAAAGTTTAGCCAACATACAAAACATAACTATTATAGAAAACATAACTATTTTATGAGGTGCTGATTTCGTATAAATTTGTACGGTTAAGGCCATTGCACACTGAGTGCGACATTTTCGCATGCATTTTTCCGTTTTTTCGTATTCCCCATCCTTTCCTATCCAAATGCATGCAACGGATGCGAAAACGCAGAAAATCGAACCTGATCCGAATTTTTTTTGACCGACGAAAATTTCGGAGGCAGTGTGCAAATGTGATTGACATAACGTGAGGTCGTATTTATTTTTAACGTGCAAAAATTTCGGATGAAAATTTCAGACTCCAGAATTTCAGAGACCTTAAGACTTAATTTTAAGGTGTCCTTGTTACATGTTACATGTACTTACTATTATAGTAACGATTAGTTTTGCATATCTACATGCAAGTAACACTAAGCCAAACCCTAATCCTAATCCTAGCCATATAGTAAGTACATGTAGTTAATTAATATTTCTCAGTACTTAAATGTATAATCACACTGTAACAAGGATACCCTAAAATAAAGTGTAACCATTTTTACAATGCGATTTGTATGGAAACATACGAGTTTTAGAAAAACACTAAACATGAAGGTCCACCCATAATTGAATTTGCCAAAATAGTTATGAATTGCCATGACAGTGTGTTGGTTTAGCAGACTATTCTGTTACTGATTACATATGAACATCAGAAATACAGATGCTAACAGTACATGCTCAATGCACACTTTATCTTACAGTGTTCTTGTTACAGGTTTCATATTTACTCTAAGAGTAAATTATGCATAATTACATGCAATAACCCAAATCCTAACCTTAACCATAGAAAGTACATGTTTGTTATTAATATTACTCAGTACTTAAATGCAATTACACTGTAACAAGTAAATCATAAAATAAAGTGTAACCCACGTATCTACTATAAGTCAACAAATTGAGAAATTATGCAAGCATTTTGTTTTTCACAGTGATTTCTGGCTACTGGCTGCATTCGTATAGTCGTAATAGTAATTTTCAAACATCTGCCCTAGCTTTTGGTGAAACAAACAAACAAAATCAGTCTTTGTGTATTTGTTTGTAGAGCTCATACGACACAGAAATGTGAGTGTGGCCGCTGATGGCGAGGCGTTGAGAAGTGGAGCAGCAGGATTTGGTCAGGTTTGAGAGGAGGGTGTGGCAGATCCACAGTCACAGGTCCCAATGTTCCTAAACGCAACTATAAATATAAAGATGTGCAACAACTCCTTGAAGGAGAAAGCCAAGATTTTACTGGAAAAGTGCTCACTGACTCTCTCTCTCTGTCTCTCTTTCTCTCTGTCAGCAGTATTTCCGTGTGGGGAGAGGGGCTGTTCTGCTAGTACTGTCCTGTCCTCTGTAAATAAGGCGTCCTCATTCTGTCGCGAGGAGGAAAAGGAGCGTTTGACTACAATGGGCTATTATTGGCCATCATAGAGATGAGACAGACTCTCAGGGGAGCACAGCGCACTTTTATGAACTGGAAACGTCGGCTGCGTCTCACTCTGTCTCTCTCCCTGCGGCTGCTGTGTTTTTCTTCAGCGGGCTTGTGGAGGTACGGTGACGTCTGGAAGCGGGAAGGGTTCGCCCCTCGAAGACAAAGATTTCACACTCACAATACTTCCCCTTATTTCACCATAACAAACTGTGAAAACTTTGGAGACATTTGTAAGGGTGTTAGAATAAATCTGTCTAAAAATGATCAGATAGACAATAATACATTTTTACTTTTTTGTGATTATTTACATTATTTGGGGTATGTAAATGTTATTGAAATTGCTAAATATTGTTTTACATTACTTACATTTTATTCTAATTGTTAGAACCTAGTTTTAAAAAATAAGACAACAGAATGCAAATATTTTTTTCTTACACACATATTTTTTAAAACAATTAAAACAACTATATTATATAAAATATTTATAAAATTATATCAATGTCTTGAAATCTACTGTATATATGTTAAAGTGACAATATATATGACAATGATTACAAATTTATACTTTTTTGATAATCATTTTCCAATTTTGAATTTAAAATATTATTTAAATATAATTTTAATGTTATGGCGTCATATTGATTGAAAGGTTAGTTGCTATATTTATATATGAACCTTTAATGACCTGTTACATTATTGTTCTAGGTAAGGATGAACATCCTATTCAAGTATTATTTTGTGTATCATGCAAATATTTCCAATATTACCAGCATTATGGTTGGATAAAGTCTGAGAAGGATCAAACTAGGCACCGTTTACCACGTGTAATGTCTTTCCCATATATACTTCCATTGTAAGCACATTACTTTGTACTTATACTGTCAAACCCACAACTTTCCTGTATGTTATAGTCTGTCAAGGCCTCCTGTGTGTGTGTGTTTGTGAATATGTATTTGTGAGTGTGCGTGTGTGAGTGTGTGTTGTCCTCTAGGTGGTCAGGGCCCCTGATAACTAGTCATGCCTGAAACACAACAGACTTTGCAACACCATCCGGAATCAGCAATGTGTTCCTTAAAATACACAAACACACACTATCTGATCAGTATTTAAAAGACATTTAATAGCACACCTTACATACACATTATTGTCTTTTTTTGCTCATGTGTGTACTATATCAAACACCAAACACACAATAATCTGAGGACTTTCTATAGACTTCTACTGTTTTATATATAGCTAGTTATAAATATTACAATCTAACCCTAACCCTAATAGATCAGTGACTTTCTGTATTTTTACAGTTTAAAAAAAAAATAATAATAAACTTTATTTACCCTATTTCTATGCATTTTTCCTACAAATGAGGACATCCCCAAAAGGAGGATTTGTCAGATTTATCTCACTTCTGGGTACAAATTTACCCCAAAATATAGTTAAATAGGTTCACACACACACACACACACACAAACACACACACAGACACAGACACTTCTGCTTCTGATCAGTATTCACTGAGATTTTAATTGATTTTTGCTGTAAACTGCTAAAGTAAGCTAAGGCAGCTCATAGGTTAAAAAAATAAATCAATAAAAAATAATATCAAATTAAATGTTATAATATCTCCATTGTTTCTTCTTAGACATCAGTGAGATTACATTGAAAGCAAAAAATGGCTTTATTTTAAGTTTGCAGCTTCTTGGGTTTTCACATGAGAAAATGAAGCTGATAATATCACATCATGTCCCCATTTCAGAAAAATCTCTATAATCTTTTCCAAGATATGGAAGTTTGCAAACATTAGTCAGATTTCAATGTGAAAGTGAAATTTTTCACATCAAATTTCCCAAAAACAAAACTATTTGAATGTCTGTCTTCATTTTATAGTGTGATACTTTTTGTATTACGATTGTAGGGAAAGTTTTATTTTGTTCATGCTTCAGATATTCCCTATTAATTAACTACTACATTAATAAAAAGCACTATACGCAATTGCAAGCAGCTCAAAATTAGGTAACACTTTATTTTAAGCTGTCATTGTTACACATTACGTGTGCTTACTATTATAAGAACAATAAATTATGCATAATTTCATGCAAGTAACCCTAAACCAAACCCTAATCGTAAGTACGTGTAGTTAATTAATATTACTCAGTACTTAATTGTGTAATTACACTGTAACAGTCTAAAAGTCTAACCCAAAATTATTAGTAATAATAATAACACACCAAGTGCATGTTGATCATTAAAATTAGTCTATTATTTATGTAAATACATGGCAACTTGAATGCTGTAAAATAAAGTGTGTCCCAAATCTCTCCGTTATTTTTACTTGAACTCTTAAATCTGATCTGTGAAAGAGAAGCCTCTGGAACATAACATTTTCAGACATCTACACTGCTGTAATAAAGTGAATATACGGGTTAATTTCTTCATTAATGACCAGAACCAAGTATTCCAGAGAGCTGCGCGATAAGCCGAAATATCCCAGCGTAACGTGACACGTTAAAGCCTAAACTCTTCTTTTTGCCGTGTGTGACTGAACAGCAGTGTTTGGAGTGGGTAATTAGCATAATATTAGTGGATCAGTGGAAGATAGTCAGAGAAGGAGGGGTAAATCTGTCCATCATGTCCCTCTCTCGCTCTCTCTGTCACTCCTCTGGGGTCTTCCCTCTGTTCTGAATGTTTGAAAGTTTTGTGGTTATTCCCAGGAGCGGAGCTGCTATCAAATCAAAGACTGGCGTTGCAGCAGTGACCAGCCAACCTCTCTCTCTCTCTCTCTCTCTCTCTCTCTCTCTCTCTCTCTTTCTCTAGCCTATGCTTCCATCAGAAGAAAGTCAGTCTCACAGATGCACTGGTTAACAATGCCATCTCGCACACACGCACACACATCCGGCCCGTCAGAAGCGGGGGGAGGGTTCAGAACGGCGGCCTGACGAATGAGGGGAGCAGGTCCCTTGTGATTGGCGCGCTCTGAACATTGATGCCAGTTTCCATCTGTCATGATAGCCCCAGTGCTGAACCTTCAATCTGTCAGCGACTGCAGCAGCCCAGCGCTCACACTGATCTGGCCTGCTAAACACAGCTGACAACAGGCATTATCACAGCCAGCCAGAGAGAGGGAGAGAGAGAGAGAGAGAGAGAGAGGGAGAGAGGGAGGGAGAGATGTGTTAATTGTGGGCGGAGATGTAAACTGTCACCTCTCATCGGATTGAACAGCGCGTCCTCTGATTTTTTTCGACCCCTTGATGGGTTTGGAAGCAGCTGTTTTGATAAACAGATGGAAATGTTTAGGTTCTTGGCCTTGTTATTTGGGAACAGAGAGCTGCTAATGCTGATAGGTTAGAATGTGTTGAGAAGAACCACGTGAATGAAGACCTCAATGAACCCAACGAATTTAAGAGCGATAGAGTTTGTCCATATTTGGATTAAAAACTAAGAAAGAAAAAGGCATTGTCATAGGAACGGAGTTTGTAAAATGATTACAGTGTTATGAAAATAAATAATAATAAAGAATGTAAAAAAAGCCATTATAATGCCAGTATATTTATTATCGCCAGAATAATTATTTTATTTATCAGAATAAATTAATTCAAATTTAGCAGTAATGTGTGAGAAAAAAAATACTTGAATATACATTTTAAAAGTTTGAGGTTTGTAACGTTATTTTAAGTTTTTGAAAAAAAAAAGTATCTTATGCTTCCTAAGGCTGTATTTATTTAGTCAAAAATACAGTAAATATTGTGAAATATTATTGCAGTTTAAAACAACTGTTTTTGATTTTAATTTATTTTAAAGTGTAATTTATTTCTCTCATTCAAAGCTGAATTTTCAGCATCATTACTCCAGTCTTTACCATCACATGATCCTTCAGAAATCACTCTAATATACTGTTTTGCATATTTTCTTAAAATTGATTAATGTTGAAAACAGTTGTGCTGCTTTTTGTGGAAAAGTGATACATTGTTAAAGCTTATTTGATGGGGGGGGGGGGTATTTATTTATTTATTTATTTGAAATGGAAATCTTTTGTAACATTACAAATGCCTTCACTGTCACTTTTGATCAGTTTAATTATTGTAGTAACTTGCCAGTTAACCCGTAACTTTAAATTTAATTACAGTAAAGGTGATCTTTATTTGTTTTTATAAACTGAAGGACTGAAGTCTAAATTAATTTCCCTGCAAACTGACAGTAATCATAGATGATGTTGCAAGAACGAAAGCCCAGAATATTTCTTTAAAAATTCGCACAGAATAAAATTTAATGTTTTATTAAGATAAAAATATTGTCAGTTTCTTATTGGCATCTGTGGTTAAAGCTCTAATAAGCCATTATTGTGCTCTGTGTGTGTGTGTGTGTGTGTGTGTGTGTGTGTGTGTGTGTGTGTGTTGGTGCAGACACAGAAGTGTGTGCTGTGGTCGTCCTTGTCAAAGCTTTCACTGACTCTCAGTAATTAGTGCAATCATGACACATCCGAGGAGCTGTTTCTGTGACAGCACTCAACAGAGACAAGTGTCCCTGCAGACAGAGTTCAGCCCCCAAACACACACACACACACACACACACACACACACACACACATTCTCTCTCTCTTTCTCTTCTAATAGGAATGCATCTTTGGACAGCATGCACATGTACACAATATACACATCATCAGTGACCACAAAACACACATACACAGGTTTATGAGTTAACATTCTTTGAGTATTATTCAATGTAATTTTTTTGCTTTTTTCATAAATTAACAATTTATAAAACTAATAATTTATTATAAGGTAAATTAATTCTTTTTTAGGGACTTCTTTCTTTTATATTTAAATAGAAAACTGTTACTTTAAATAGTAATAATATTTCACAATATTACTGTTTTACTGTATTTTGATTCAATAATTGTAGCCTTTCAAAATTTGCTTAGACTTTGTAATTATCTCTTGCCATAATATATGAATTTATGAACAATAATTGAACAGTTTCTGAACAATATGAATGGTATGGGAGGTCATAGATACAGAGTTGTATATGTCAATGTTGGAAAGTAACTAAATTCATTAGAACTCATATTATTTTCATTTATCATGTGTCTCCTAGTGTGTGGTATCTTCTAGTGTATGATTTTTCTGTATGACCATTTACAGTATCAGAAAGTGTATACTCTAAAAAATGCTGGGTTAAATACAACCCAGTGCTGGGTAAAATATGGACAGAACCAGCAATTGAGTTGTTTTGACCCAGCGGTTGGGTTGCTGTCCAGAAGGTTGGGTTAAACATTTAACCCAACTGCTGGGTCAAAACAACCCATTCGCTGGTTCTGTCCATATTTAAGCCAGCATTTTGTAGAGCGTGTGATACCTAGTGTTTTAACATCTGCTTTAAAAAAAATAAATAAATAAAAGTGGTGAAGTGCTTTCAAGTCCAGTGGTGGAGCCAGCATATTTTGATAGGGCAGGTCAAACAGGAGCCAGCAACCAATCTTAGGTGAATAATTAAAAATTCAAATGACTTTGACTATATGAAAGTGCTGTTATGCCTCAACTGAATTCAGTAAAAAAGGGGGGGAAATATGAATAAGTGAAAATAACAAGGATGGTCATCACAAGTAGCAAATAAAATTAAATTAAATTAAATTAAATTAAATTAAAAATAGCAATTTTAAGCACAATTACATGCAATCCATTTCCATTTGTGCGACCAACTAAGCAAAATGTTGCCTATTTTTGAGTACAAATGGACAGGCTATTATTATTAGTGAATACAATTACAGATAAAATTACATGTAAATTTGTGCCTTGTTTTGTGATCTCACATAGCAGCATATTTTAGTCTATACATCAGACATGTTCATAAATGTGCTGCATCTATAGCAAATACATGCATGCAAAGTTATGATGCTGGTTTACTCATTTCCACATTTAGCCATATTCTAGCTTTAAAGGAACAGTTCATCCAAAAATTCAAATTTCCTGAAAATGTACCCACCCTCATTGGAGAAAGCATTATTATGCATTATGGACTGGTAGTTGGGTATTTTGGCCAGAAGCACTGGTTTAAAGTTAAAAATGTCTTAATGATGGATTTGTTTCTTACAAACATGCAGCTTTTCACTTCACAAGACTTTGATTGATGGACTAGAGTTGTTTGGATTACTTGTTGATTATTGTGATGTTTTTATCAGCTGTTTGGACTCTCATCCTGACGGCACCCATTCACTGCAGAGGATCCATTGGTGAGCAAAAGATGCAGTGCTACATTTCTTTAAATCTCGTCTGATGAAGAAACAAACTCATCTACATCTTGGATGATTCTTTCTTTCTTTCTTTTTCTTTCTTTCTTTCTTTCTTCCTTTCTTTCTGCTTTATTTCAGCAAAATATTTTGTTAAATGGTGCTGTTCATCACATTGATTTGGACTCAGTTACATAAATTAGTGTGTTTTCTATATTTTCTAGTTGTATTTCACTTAGATTTATCTTTTCTAGTTTACTGCTCATTAAACCAGATACCAGAATTCAAATGTATTCTTTCAAAACTTTTCATGCCAGAAAATTTAGCTCTGATTAAATGATAAATTGTATCATTGTATAATCGAAAAAAGATAATTGTCCCCTCAATACATCAAGCAACTTCTTGTTAGTATATTAAATGCAGTGAACTACTTTTTAAAAGGGCAGCTTTATAGGGTAGCCTAACTACTGTAAATTATGTGTAGCTGGAAGTCTTATCCCCAGCACTGGTGTGTGTGTGTGTGTGTGTGTGTGTGTGTGTGTGTGTGTGTGTGTGTGTGTTAGTAGGGCAGAGGTGGCACTGCGTTTTGTTGTGTCTGTAATTAGTGCTGGAGTGCTGCTAATGGCAGGCCGGGACAGACTGTGGCGAGTGGCTGTTCTTTTGTGTGAAAAGGCTGCTCCTTCGCTCTCTGCTTCTTCTTTTTCTCTCTCTCTCTACGCTCTGTCCATCCTCTCGGGATCTCATCATCTTCCCTAACAGTCAGAGTGGGATTTAGTACCCTCTATTCCCTCACCTTCTTCCTCTCCCTCTTCCCCTCTCTCTGTGTGTCTCTTTCTGATGATCTGGAGCCTCTTTACTTTTTAAGTTGTGCCTTTTTCTGACACTCATCTGTCTTGTGCTTTTGAGAGAAGCTATATGTGATGTATAGGAAGTTTGGAGTTCATTTCCTGGATTTCTTTTTGGTTCTGTTATTGAAAATGTTAGAGTGGTCAGGACTCAGTGTTAGGACTTTGCTGAGCTCTCAACGTGACAGACAAATAGAAAATGATCATTTATATGATAGAGACTCTTTATACAACACTGTTGCTCTTTATTGCATGACATTTGAGGATTCTTAAATCTGAAATAATGTTAGCTCTGCTGTAACAGACTGGTGTGCAATAAAGTGGTCACGGTTTCAAAAAAATCCTCAGTGGTCTCCACAAGCACAAGGGTTAATAACACAGAAGAGTGTTCACAAAAAGGAAAAATTATTTAAAAATCTAATGTAGAACACATGTGGCAAGTAATAAATACAGTATAGTAACATATTAGGTATTTATTAAGTAAATATATTTTGTATAAAATAAATGAAATCATACTTTTTTGTATTATTTTTATAGAAATAATGTTCACACTTTACTTTAAGGTCCAATTCTCACTATTAACAAATCATTAACTACAACTTTTGCCTCAACAAACTCCTAATTTGCTGCTGATTAATAGTTAGTAAGGTAGTTGTTCAGTTTAGGTATTAAGTAGGATTAGAGATGTAGAATATAGTCATGCAGAATATGTGCTTTATAAGTATTAATAAACAGCCAATATGTTAATAATAGGCATGCTAATAAGCAAAGCAATTCATATGAGAATTGCCTAGATATCAGAGTAAAAACTGCTTATTTCTTGGCCTCTAAACTGCTCAATGTAGACTATTTGCATTAAGGTATTATAAACATTAATATTACACATTTCTGCAAAGCTGCTTTAAAATCATAAAATTTGACATCACACAAACAAAGATGAATATATATGACATGGGTGAGGATATCTCATTGCCTTATTGCTAGGTCTGAAATGCCATCCTCAGTCCTTACCGTCCTTCACTGTATCCACACTTTGGTGCTGTAATGTCACATAGATTGTCAGGTAATAGTCATCTGTAAAGTCCACATCAGTGCAGGCTGAGCAAAACAGCACACAGTGGCCACAAAGCCAGCAAATGAATGTCAAGTCTATCATTTGAGACAGAGCCTAAGTGCCTCAAAGATTTAATGCCACAAACCTCGCAAACCTAAAAAAAATCTGTGATTTGTGATTAATCTAATGCACATGAGCAGACAGTACCTTTAAGTTCTGTCATTATTTACTCACCCTCACGTCGTTTCAAATCTGTATGACTTTGTTTCATCTACAGAACACAGAGGAAGATATTTTGAAGAATGCTGGCAACCAAACAGTTTCGGTTCCCTTTGATTTTCATTGTATGGACACAAAATACAAAAAAGTATGTTGTAACATATGGTTACATTTTATTTTAAGGTGTCCTTGTTACAGTGTAATTATACATTTAAGTACTAAGTAATATTAATTAACTACATGTACTTACTATATGGTTAGGATTAGGGTTTGGTTTAGGGTTACTTGCATGTAATTATGCATAATTTATTGTTATAATAGTAAGTACATGTAACGTGTAACAAGGACACCTTAAAATAAAGTGCTACCTAACATTTACATAATACATATGCAATAACTATATATAGGCATTGCATATGTATTATATAAATATTATATTATAAATAAGTAAATATATATAGTTAATATCAAATACATTTGGTTATTAAAATACTATTAAAAGATAGTGCCAAACTACAAAAATTTTAAGGTTCAATTCTCGCTATTAACAAACAATTAACTATGACTTTTGCCTCAGTAAACTCCTAATTTGCTGTTTATTAATAGTTAGTAAGGTAGTTGTTAAGTTTAGGTATTGGGTAGGATTAGGGATGTAGACTATGGTCATGCAGAATATGTGCTTTTTAAGTACTAATAAACAGCCAATATGTTAATAATAGGCATGCTAATAAGCAACTAGTTATTAGTGAGAATTGGTCCATATATTAAAGTGTTACCTTTTAATTTGATGAACTGCATTTCATGCTCATACAGGTTTGGAACAACTTGACAGTGATGACAGAATTTTCATTTTTGGGTGAAATATCCCTTTAAACGTGACTTTCCCTGGTCAAAGCCTGTGCACCTTGACTTCTAGAAGCCACAGCCGACCAATCAGATTGAAACTTGTGATTTTCACCAACTCTTGCCATTTTTCTGTGCAATATACCTCAGATGGTCAGTGAAGAGCTCATTAAAATATCATATCAATAGCAGAATGTCCTACTGAATGCAGTCTGTTTTTTTCCTTTTTCTTCTGTCGTTTCTTTTTCCTAACATCTAAGATTTATTTCCTGACTCTGAGAAACAAACTCTCTCACTTGCTCTGTTTTGGTTGCAGAGTCTGGGCTTTGAAAGTACCCAAAGCATCCTGGGTAATTAGCCATTACGTCGCTGTCACAGAGGGTTGTGCAGTCAATACAGAGATAATTTGGGCAATGGTGAATGACAGCGCTGTCCGAGCTACAGGGCCGATCAAGGACAGAGCCAGCTGTACCCGGCATCTGTCAGGCCCATGAATCACACACACACACACACACACACACACATGCTTACAGGGGGACGGAGGCTGGCCGAGCCACAGAAAATGCAAATCTACATCCTCAGCTTTCTTTTGTGCTTTCGGGCCTCTCCTCATTTCAGCTTCTCGATCATCTCCCTTCCTCCTCTGGCTTTCTTCTTCTCAATCTCTCCTCCCTTCACGAGAGGAAATGGCTGCTTACGGTCTGTCTCTAAACTGTTAGAGGCTTGTTACTGCTGGTGGCAAATGAATGACATTGGGATAGAGGCCTCTCAGGCCCAAGGAGAGCCCTTAAGTAATGGCAACAGAAGCAGAGAGGGGGAGAGAGGGAGAGATCACAGCATAATGAAAAAGCTATTTATTTCAGTAATAAAGACAAATGTGCCACATTGATTTCAGTTTGGCTAATATGAAATAGAGATGTCGGAGCTTGTTTATTGTGTTTGTGAGGTTGGAAAGAAAGTGTCGGGTAAGCAAAGGTTATTTTACTGTCCTGACATCAGTGACAAACACCATACCTTGTGTTTCAAGATTTTTCACAAGAATGATTTCATATGCACCAGTGGATATAACATAATATAATATAATATAATACACTTTATTTTAAGGTGCCTTTGTTACAGTGTAGTTATACATTTACGTACTGAGTAATATTAATTAACTACATGTACTTACTATATGGTTAGGATTAGGGTTTGGTGTAGGGTTACTTGCATATAATTATGCATAATTTATTGTTATTATAATAGTAAGTACATGTAACGTGTAACAAGAGGACCATAAAATAAAGTGTTCCCATATAATGTACTGTAATATAATATAATATAATATACTTATATATAAATATGTTAAAATTTCAATGTACGTTGATCTTCCCCCATCTTACCCTATATTACTCTGTATATTACATTATTTCAACCATGCAATTATTTGTTTTAGGTTTCACTCAACTTTTGCACTTGTTCAACAGAACTAATACGTTGTAATAACACTGTAATTACATTGTACTTAATATCTGTGTTACACTGCGATGGACTGCAATATGGCTCAAGATGCTTATGGTGTGTAGGATCCTGGATGGATGCATGGATGTTTTTGTGTTTATATTGTATGGAGAATGGAGATTAAGGTGAGGTCATGACTGATGCCTTGAGTTAAATTATTCTCCTAATGTTACATACTTGCTACACTCTTAAAAATAAAAGTTCCAAAAGGGGGTTTTCATAGCGATGCCATTGAAGAACCAGTTTTGTTCCCCCAAAGAACCTTTTTCATAAAAGAACCATTTTGAAGGACATTTTAATAACCTTTTTCCATTATAAAGAACCTCCTGTGGAATGAAAAGGTTCCATGGATGGTAAACCATTTGTGGAACCATTGATGCCAGTAAAGAACCTTTATTTTTAAGAGTATATACATAAAATCAAAATCCTTACCAATGCACATACACAGCTGTGAGGGCTGTCAATAGGACATGTTAATTAGTGTGATTAATAATAAAAAAATAAATAAAAAAATGCAATAAAAAATCTGGGGAAAAAAATCAATAAATCATTAGAATGTGACTGAGGATTACCTGACCTACAGAAGAACTGATTAATCAGTGCATAATCACTCTCATTGAGCCTAGAGCATTATAAACCTGTTTATGAGCATAAAAAAAGCCAAAAAGAAATATAGGACAGCGTTTTCTCCATGGGATTACACTGTGCCACCAGTAATAATCAAGTAACAAGCATAACACGCTGATTGTTCCTATTTTCCTCCTTTCGTTGTCCCGAACATCATGAACTCTGTAATATTTAGGTGGCGTTAACCGTGAACCTGACAAGCATGTCCTCCCACTGCATTAGGAAATCCACTGGGATTCATTCCCACACGTCCCTGCAGACGGAGAGAGAGAGAGGGATCTGCTCCAAACAGCATTTAAATGATAAGTGTCTCTCCATTACTGCTCTGGGATAAACATTTAAATGGCCTTTAATTAGCGTGTCCTTCCCGCTTGTCGATAGGCTTGTGCTAACCGCTCAGCACCTTAACGAGCCATAATTAAATTGGTTCAAGTCAGAGCTGGCAGGAAAGAGCCTGTCATTTGCAAACAGATAAACAGGGATAGATTTTGAGTTTGACCTCGGCAAAATGATTGTTGGTTCAATATTGGGTATTAGCTGAAACAATGTAATGATTCAGAGTCTTAAAGCCATAATAGGCAACAGGACAATGATTTAACTGACCAGAATAACTCTTCCTCATCAGTGGAGCCGGTTGATTCTCTGTTTCAGAGATCTTAACGTTGTCATTTTAATCAGAATTTCAATCTAATGCACATCAGATAAACTGATTGTTACTACTACAGATTTTAAAAGAACAGTCTACAAAATACAATTCTGTCAACAATTAATCATAATCCAAAACCGCACAACTTCTGTAAGATCTCAAAAAGAGAAATTCTGAACATACTGAACATACACAAATTCTGAACATTATTGCTACTGACCTTTCGCGTCTTGGAATAATACTGTTTTCTAAAGTGCCCTGAGAAAAGGACACACTCATAATGATAACTAATTTAAATAATACTCCATATTAGAATACAACATGGCATTGTATATGGGGTATATTCTGACTCGTTGTGACATTTACGCAGTGCTGGAAGGCCAGAGTTTCATGTGCAGTTAAAGCAAGGTGTCAAGAGCTTAAATGTAAGCACTGTTTAAAAAGACCAAGAGCAATTAGGGGGAAAAAACTTTACAATGGAACTTAATGTCCTTGTTCCTTTGATCTGTGTCGCTAACTGCAGTGAAACTTTTTGTCCTAATTATCCATTTCTGCCAGTCAGTGTCTCTTTGTGTCCCTGTCTCTCTCTCTCTCTCATTATAGTCTCTCTTCTTCCATTTCTACATTAGCACAGCAGTCTGATATGCACTTAACTGTGTAGACATAGAGAAAGGGAATGAAACAAGAGGAGAACAAAGTGAGGGACGAAGTAACAGACAAAAAGAGGATGAGAGGTGAGGAAGAGAGATGAATGAAGAAAGTAGTTCATGGAACAGAGGCTAATGACATGGGGAAAAGGTTCTCAGCCCTGAAGGACTTCACTCTTGCCCTGATCTGTTCATCACATTGACTGTTTGTCTCTGCTATCATCTAAAAAAAAGTTGAGGTGTCATTGCCACAGATCTGTCCATTAGATATTTCTGTAAAATTCCCGGTTAGCATCATAACTGATGGATTTCAGCACTGACTTCAGATATTGCTTACTGGTCCAAGTCATTCCCTTATGAAAAAGAAGCAATTGTATGCACTTGTAGTTTGCTTAAAATTTTAAAATCCACTTAAGTGTACTTAGAATACATTTTAATGACTGTTTCTTAACAAATTTAAGTGCACTTAAAAAGTGTACTTTATAATGATGTAAATTTAGACATTTTACTCAAAAAGTCCAATTTAAATCATTTTGTTTTATTAATCTTTTGTCATGCTTTAAAGAAGTACACTTATTTTGATGTGTTGACTAATATACTAAAGCATAAAGTACTTGATTAGAATTTAATTGTAGTGTGTTATTCAACATTACATTTAAAGTAAATATATTTTAAATGTACTAAATTGCAACTTCATAACTACAAATGTGTAATTACAAATATATTTAAATAAATAGCATACACATTTCAACAGAAATTACATTTAAGTATATTTTAGTTTACAATAAATGCTTGTCAGTACATTCAGCAGTACTTTAAGCATATTTCTGAGACAATAAATGTACATTTGAAATTACATGTAAGTCCTAATTAAAAAAGCATTTAAAAGTTGCGCTCATTGCATTTAACATAAATTTAAATTATAAAAAATTTTCATTTGCAATTGCAATTTCATAAATTACAATACATTTTCATTGCAACAAACATGCATTTAAGGGCCAGACTTACGAGCTTGCGCCAGCGCAAACTGTCTTTTGGTGTTAAAATAGTACTGTCAGGATTTACTAAAGACACGCAGTGAAGAATTAGCACTGAAAAGGCATGGACACAGTTATTTTTGTGCCTGACCTTATTGGATATGCATTTGTAGGAGTTTCCCTTTCAGACACAAAATTTATGGGAGGAGAGTATTCAAATGAATCACGCAATGCGATTTACTAACATTTGCACTCGTCAAATTACTGGTATTTGCGGCATTATTTAACGCCCAAAAAAGCATGTCTTACAGCAGGTGGTAATTTGCGCTGCTCTTGATAGATTGTGCTGGTCATTCTGGAAATGATCTGGCTGTGTCTGTGTTCTTTAATGTGTGCATTATCAGTAAATCACACGCAGAATTTTCCCTTCCATCGGCGCTTTTATGGAATTGCACTTCAACGCAAATTTGCCCTGTTTAGTAAATCTGGCCAAAAACATTCAGTTTGCACGCATATTCTTTTAAAGAATATTATTTACGTAATAAATACTCTTTTTAAAAATGTTTTACAACTTCTTTTTCAAGGGTCCTTAAGAAGTTGCAACATGTGGGTTTAATATGCAAAGGTTAGGCCAATGTTTTTCCCAATGTTCTTGTTGACACTTTTTAAAATTTGACATAGAACTTGCAAGTAAAGATTAGCAAAGCCACAAAATATAGCATGTTGGCACTACATTGACGTAGCTTTGGTGTATTAATATATTTTTACTACATAAAATGTCAGCAGACTCAAATACAATAAAAAACAGAGTTCCCAACATAAGAAATAAAAATAATTTACTTAACCTTTTAGTTTGAGCACAGTGCCATAGAGCAAACATAAACATTCATCACTGGTAATTGCACATATTTATTATTCTAATATGATGTAAAACAATTGGTGGTGTAGATAAAGATATTCTGGATGCAGTAATGCAAGTTTCAAATGGCAGCAAAAGCCATGTTCTTTTAACGAATTAGCATGGTCTGTGTGAATAAGAACCTTCCTGTCTTCCCCGAGTAAAATCCAGCAACAGCCAACCCACCCTGACATTACAGCACCTTATTAGAGTCCTGTAGGACCGGCCCCTACCTGACTACAGCTCCACTCACCGCTGACAGAAATAAGAAGCACCATCATGTTGGGTCAGTGTGTGTGTGTGTGTGTGTGTGTGTGTGTGTGTAGCTCTCCCTTAATTAAAGCCACAGTGTTCTCTTTCTGCTCTTGGTGTCTGTGCATATTGGGCGTAGGGGACAATGAAACTCATTATTCCCACAGCCCAAACACTGAGGCTGTGTCAAGCCAGCATCCATCACCACAGGCCTGCACACAGTCAGCACAAAAAAAAACACATTCGCGCTCACTCAGCACATTCACCAATTTGCAATTTTCCAGTGCGGGGTTGGCTGACATGTTTTTATTGCTGAAGATCACTTTCAAACGCACAGATCATGAGAGCCAACGCTCGTTAGCCTAGCGCTGCTGACTCAGACGCTAACGAGGATAATTAACAGCGCTGCGTTACGGAAAGCATTGCAGAGGAGGAGGACGCACTGCTACTCGCTAACGGGTAGCAGCATTGATGTGAAAGTGGGATGATACACACCTGTGTTGCTACTAAAAGTTGCATGCTGTGTTGTACAGTTGGAGTGAGCAGGAAGGAATCCAATTTTCTTCAGATGCTTGAGATAAAAGAGTTCATGAAAGAACTTTAAGAACTCAAAACTTCCTCTCTAGAGCAAAAAAGAGCATGTACTTATAGCCATTGTCAACAATGCCTTTTCGATGTTCAACAAGTTGTCCATCAAGTCACAAGAAGGTAGATCATTTTATTTAATATGCATTTAAATTATATGTTTTTATTTAAAGGGGTCATGAACTGAGAAACCAAAATTCCCTTGATCTTTTGACATACAAGAGGTCATTGTACTATAAAAACGTCCTGTAAGTTTCAGAACTCAAATCTTTGTCTTTAGTCTGAAAACAGCTTATATTGAAGGCAGTCTGCCAGAATGACAGCTTGTGGAATGTTCTACTCTATGATGTAATAGTGTGGATAAGCTCCGCCTCCACAGAAGAAGATCAACACCTGCTTCTACAGCACTGCCTGTTTAGCCCCACCCACCGATTCTACATCACTGCCTGTTTAGCCCCGCCCACCGATTCTACATCACTGCCTGTTCAGCCCCGCCCACCGATTCACGCATGTCGTGTTTACAAGAGAGGCGAACGCACAGGTCTACGCAGAAACCAAATAATAAAGATGGCTCCGAAGACAACAAGTTATGGAAGAACAGTCTTTTCATTGCCTTCCTTCTGATCCCAACATTAGGAAAGAATGAATGAACTTTATTTTTATTATAATATAATGGTCTTCAAACTTTTAAAAATTTTACATCAAACTAAACCACAAAATGTAGCACGTCGGCACTTAAAAGAGTTGCACCATTGTACCTAGTGGAAAAAGGGAATTTAAACTAAATTGCAATAGTGATTTAAAAACTTGTAATTTTTTGACATCAGACAAATGAGTATACACTTATAGCCAACAACGACAACACTATAAAAAAGTTGAGTCAACTAAAAAAACTTTGTTACCCCGCTGCCTAAAAATGTTTTGTTATCTTGACAATATATTTCTTGTTGAAACAACTTCACATTAGAGTGGAATTAGTCCAGTTAATAAATATGCTCAAGTTGACTTGACTATTATTTCCTAGTTCAGTTAACCTAAATCATGTTGTGTCAACTAGGATTTTTTTTTTTTTTTTTACTTGAATCGATAAACGCAAGCAAATTTGTTACCCCACTGCCTTAAAATTTTTAAATAAAGATGACAACACATTTTTTTCTTTCATTTATTTAATGGAGACAATTCACATTTGAACTGAACAAGCAATTTGCTGCCAACTCATCAACTGTCAATTGAAAAAAATTTCAAAAATTGCAAAATTGCAAAATTTACACACACGTGTGTGTGTGTGTGTGTGTGTGTGTGAACCGACACTTGAAGGTGCACTGTATAATGGATAACCTTGGCATGGGATTGAGAAACAAATAGTTGCATTTCAGTTTGTCACATCAAAACCACAGGGATTATTTTAAATTTCATACCTCAATATGACAAGTCAGAAGGTTAAACACTGCATATTAACACTGCACAAGTTTACATACACTACCCCCACCATAGTTGGTCAAAATGAGAAACACATATATATATATATATATATATATATATATATATATATATATATATATATATAAGGCAAAAGCAATCACATTTAGTTTTAAAAAATGAGTGTACTGTACTACTGTATAATAAAATATGAATGGAATGCACATGAAGCACAAAGGTCTGATTCTAAATTTAATAGACAAGACAAGTGTAAACATCACAAGGTCCTTGAAAGTTTCCAAACTCTCCCCCATCATAATGCAATTTAGCGGTCATAAATTGCATTATGACTGGGTTGGCAACGTTTCTAAACTGCACTGAATGCTTATTCAGTGTTTAGAAACGTTGCCAACTCAGTCACAATGAGGTAAAAAGGAGGAAGTCAGAGAGAAATTATTCCTGTCTACAAGAAATAATGACAAATCCACCTTGTTTGTGTTTGTGTAGCACCTGCATTCCATCATGCGTAGTGGCTCATGCAATGATGGAAACATCGGAAACACTGGTTAATTCTACTCAGATACTTCATATAGGATGAAATTAAGTGAACTGAGTAACCCTAACCCAGCTAACTTTGTCATATATGTCATGAAATGATATATCAGCATGCATTTTCTGATTTTGCATTTACCAGCAACTACCAAAGGCGTTTTGCATCTGGTCATAAAAGAAAGTGACTCTTATGCCACAGCTGTTTAGTGCTGTCTAAGTGCTCTAGTACTGCTCTTTCACAACAGCTAACAGATTGTATGAGATGTAATGTTTGGGACAGCTGTTACCATTAGCACTTAAGACAACGCCTGCTTTGACAAGGAAACCACCGCAAGCTATATTATGTAAAGTGAGCTATCATACTGGGCAGCAAACAAAGGATGTCACTCAAACAACAAAAATACAATGTAAAGAGTTTCAATAAATAATAAAGCGTTGTAGGTTAATGCTTGTAATGACTGCATTTCTAGATATTCTCAAATAGTGTGTCCTGGTCAACTTCTCACTTTATCTGATTCTGATCATTAGATTTGTTTGTGTGTTTTAGAAGTAATTACAATAGATTATTTACTGAAATGAGCAGGTCTTGTGAAAATGATACATCACATAGCTAATATTTTAGTTATTGGACATTTCAGTGTAAGATGAGTGTGTTGAAGTGTGTGTTGTGTGTGTGGCGGTGCTGATTTGACTGTGACTGGGCTGTTGTGCTCTGTTCATTATGTGCTGAGACTGGGGCAGGTCTCTCCTCACAGCCAGGATGAGGGTATTAAAGGCGAGCGTCTGACACCTCTCTAATGAAAAATAGAATCCTCCTGAAGGTTATGTAGCGGCCCATGCTGAAAATCCTGCTTCATTTCACTCTCTCCCTCTGCTTAGGTCAATCTAATTCTTTCCTCCTGATAGATATTTTCTCTTAAAGTTTTTCGTAGGTAAGTGTGTGCCAGCCTCATCATAAGAAGACACTCGGGTTTCTCTGCTCCTATCCCCCGGCCCCTGCACTCAGAAAAGTGGAGCAGTCCTGCAGCTAAATACACTGAAGAAAAAGAAGAAGAAAAAATCAGAAATTGCTATTAAATTTCACAAACTGTTACAAAGAAACTGCAAGTAACACATTGAATTAAACATGAAACTTTTCTTGTAAAATGCTCCAGTAATATTCATTTTGTTTACAACATCAGGGGAAAAAATACATTTAGTGTACACATTTTAATGGTTACTATAACAAAAAACTAACTAAAAAACGATAAAACAAAATCTGGTTATATTATAAAATGTTATAAAACTGGAATAAAAATATATTTAAAAAACTTAAACTTGTTTTATTTCAGCTAGTTGCAAGACAACGTTCTACATTTTTAAGTATTAAAATAACTAAATAACCTAAAACTAATAAATAAAAATTAATTAAAACTGTATAGCTCAACACTATCTGTCCTGCGTATTTTACGAGGGGGCTAATTCATACGACCTCACTCTTAAAAATTTGTACGATTTGTCTAGACCCCAGTGACGGATAGTTTTAGGG
Organism: Tor tambroides; assembly: GCA_021397915.2. NCBI lineage: Eukaryota > Metazoa > Chordata > Actinopteri > Cypriniformes > Cyprinidae > Tor > Tor tambroides. The sequence goes on from JAFVLL020027781.1 coordinate 31,603, forward strand.
GCGGGGTTAGGGGTAGGCAATTCGTACATATTTTACGAGGTGGCTAATATGTACGATTTAGCAAGAAACGTAGGAATTCGTACAAGTGAGGTCGTACGAATTTGTACGTTTCTTGCTAAATCGTACATATTAGCCACCTCGTAAAATATGTACGAATTGCCATGAGATTGGGATGTATAGCTATATTTAAAAGAAATACAAATGACAAAATGCACAACTGAATTACTAACACATCAACAAACAGGAATATACAAAAATAAATTCTAATTCAAAATATTAACAAAAGCTATAATAATATATATATGATAAAAAAAAAAAAACATCACTGATGCAAACCAATATACATTTATTTATTTATTGGTAAACAGTTGTCTAATAAGTGAGATAATGTACAGTCAGCAGATTATTATTGCAAAATAAACCCCTTCAGGGTGATTCAGTTCATCAGCTGACTGTACATGCCTCATAATTACATAATATATTAACATACCTTCCGTTAATTAAATTCATATATATTTTTCTCTCAAAGGAACACAAGGATGTGTTGGAAATATTTGGAGACAGTGTGTGAGCGTGACAGAGAGAAGTATGTCATTTTTTGCAGTACTCAGCAGTTGGATGATGTGCGTGTCTTTTTTACAGTGCAGACAGAAGTAAGAGGTCATGCTTTGTGTGACCCCAGACACTGACACACGTACTCTCAGCCCAGAGAGCCACACAGAACCCGGTCACCCAGCGCACGGCCTCATGGGACGCCCTGTCATCCTCACACACTGATTCACCCTCTTTCTCCCTCTCTCTTGGTGTTTGTTCTAAGTGATCACTGATGAATGCAAAAAAAAAAAAAAAAACAGAGGAAGTTATTCTAAGTTATTTTATTTCTAAAAATCATCCTTAAAGATCAAATCAACAAGAATGAAATATGGTGAAGTGATGAGCTGGTGTGTAAAACGTCTCACTGCTGCTGTCAGATGTGTGACCTGCCCTACAGACGCTCTGCCCTTTGCAGAGTGTGTTACACACACACAGCCTCACACCACCTCTGTCACATAAGCAGAACTACAGCACTGCTGATGACACTGTACCAGTGTCCCTGCCGAAACACACTCATTTATATGTGTGTAAGAGGGTGTACAGCAAGATCTGTAAGAAAGAAGAGGAGGATATGTCTGTGTGTCTGTGTGCGCACCATTGAACTCACCGTTTGTTCCAGATAACTTGTTTTTAAGTTCACTGTTGTATTTCCATTGGAAAATTGTTCATTTGATCATAAATAAATGATAAGTAATGATGTTCAAGCTAATGAAAAAGAAAAATGATTTTAAAATCTAGATTAAAATGCAAAAAAGTAAAGTTCTTAGAATTGTCATATTTAAATTCATACTGGTTCCTGAAAAACTATTTTCAATAAAAGTTTTAATTTCATGATTTATGAGTTTATTCAAAATGTCAAGTGGTCTAACCATTACAGAAAATAAGAAAGAAAAAAGAACATAACCTTCTTTACACCTACAGTACATGTCTGTGTAAAGTTCTATATAATGCATCTTAATTTTCAATTTCAACATTTTTTAACATTCATACTGAGTATTATTTTTTTGGCAAAAAAGTATCGCTTTTTAAGGATATTTCAGAAGACAGCCTGGATTAATATTGCCACATAATTAAAAAAAAAATTTAAATATATTTATTGAATTTAATCTTGAGATTTGTATATATATGAATGATTATATTTCTCACTTTATGCCCCACAAAATTTTTTTATAAATAATAAATAAATACATACATACATACATTCATACACGGCTCAAAGACAAAAAAGGGTTTAAGCATAAAAACAATAAGTGTAATACTGCTTTAATTGTTGTTGTTTTTCCTAAAAAAAAATTAAAAGTTTTCTGTTTAATTCAATTTCAATTTTGTTTTTGTTTTTCTGAGCACAAAATAAATATCATACATTTTTCCCTGATTTACAGAAGACACCCGCTAAAATGTCATTCAGTGTAAGAGTCTTGTCAGGCATATTTACAACAAAAATCAATTTACGACATATTAAAAGACTAATTACTTTCACCCCAGATACTAATCAGTTGTAATTTTACATTTTTAAAATTTGCCACTATCCTAGGTTTTGCC